>JANHZT010003064.1:73544-85636 GCA_032468215.1 Stegonotus admiraltiensis
TTGCAGTAATTGCAGGCAGCTGGTGCTACTTAACAGCACTTTAGTTTGCTGCACCACCAAGGCTCTGTGTGTATAGTGTTAGCTTGCCCTAGCCTAGTGTATAAAATTCAGCAAAAGTGTACTGATTTTGTTATGATCTTTTTAATGACTTTTTAAAATGAAAACAGTTGTGACTAATATTGTATATTTTCTTGATCAGATGCTGGGAGGCTATGCAGAATTCTTATATCAAATTGGCCTGGTAGATGAGAAGCAGAAGATATATGTCCAGAATCAGACTAATCTGGGACAACAATACATCCAGCAGAAGAAATGGAAAGAAGCCTTTGAAGTATGTCATAGAGACCCACATGATGGCCTTCAGCAATTAAAACCATCTGAGTAGACTAAGGGGTCAAAAGGAAATCAAATGGAGGTCACAAACTTGATTGCAGCAGCAGCAAAAAGAAAACTAATAGGGAGAGAAGTCATTCTCCAATGATCCTCTAAAGTTTACATTAGACTCCCTTCAAACTTGACCACTTGAGTGTGTGTTTACACAGGCATCTCTTGTGAATTGCTTTAATTTCTTAATGTTGATTTCTGAATGTCCTAAAGCTTTTTCTTACCTCCAGAAATTAATAGAAAAGTAATCTTGGAAATTGTGAGGATGCTTGGACATATTTATCATATATTTTCTATCCACAAATTAGTATTCTAATTTTTTTCAGGCACTTGGGAAAAAAAGTGGAGTTGTTACCATACAAAATTAACTGACATGAGTCACTTTGCAGCATCTTGCATTCCAGCAATCTAATAAATTTTCCATAATTTACAAAATTGTCTTAAAAAAGAAGAGAATGGAAAACTTTGTTCATTTAAAAAAATTGTTACACTGATTTTTGCTGATATTATGCAAGCAAGCTTAATCTCTGAAATATTAACTATAGTAGCTGCTGTTTTACATAAGGAGAAGAAAAATGTTTGCTGGTTCACACTGAGAGGCCCAGATCATCTAGACCAGTGATGGCTAACCTTTTTGCCATCGTGTGCCAAAAGCGAGGGGAGCACAGGGGTGTCGTGCACATGTGTGCCCACACCCATATTTCAATGTTCCCCGCACATGCACATGCGACCCCCCCATATGTGACCCTTGCTTTTGGTGCGCGATGGCACAGTGGGCCCGATAGGCCTGTTTTTCGCCCGCCCCAGGCTCCATAGGCTTTCTTGGAGCCTGGTGAGGGCGAAAACGGCCTACCCCATCCCCCAGAGGCCCTCTGGAGACCGGAAATGGCCCATTTCCTGACTTCTGGTGGGCCCTGAAGGCCCAAAAATCAGCTGGCCAGCGCGCACATGTGCACTGGAGCTGAGCTGGGCAATGCTCGCTTGCCCACAGATATGGCTCCGCGTGCCACCTGTGGCACTTGTGCCATAGGTTCGCCATCACGGATCTAGACCATATTTTTTTCCAAGGAATAAAATAACATTTCCTCTTAACTTATTTTGGAGACATTTGATTGGGATAATTTTCTTTTATCTCTTGAAATATGGTATTCAGTTGGATCTTGATGCAAGAAGGGATCTTTCTTTTAGTATTTGTTAATACAAGTATATTTTATCAACTTTTCTAGTTGTGGGAACTGTAGAACAGTGAACAATTGACATATTCAACAATGAAGATGAACATGTTGAACTTACATGAATTTCTTCATCAGGTATTTGATACTCTGTTGAATGGTGATAAAACTGGAAGTCCTCCTTATATTCAGACTGTTTCAGGATGTAGCAACTATTTCAATTTCTTGCAGTGTGAAGTAAGTACTTATGAGAAAAGGCAGATATATTGAAAATGTACAGTGTAATCAGATCCCCTTCACTTTTATCTATTTTGTTATGCTGCAGCCTGTTTCTACAGTTGTTGAAAATCATTTTTTCTCATTAATCTAGTAGCCCATAATGACAAAGTAAAAACAGAATTTTAGAAATGTTTGTAAATTTATTAAAAAGAAAACTGAAATATCACATTACATTAACTGTTTAGACCCTTTGCAACAACACTTGTTATTCAGCTCAGGTTCCTCCCATTTCTCTTGGTTGTCGCTGATATACAGCTTGACTGGAGTCCACCTGTGATAAAGTAAACTGATCAGACATGATTTGGAAAGGCATACACCTTTCTATAGAAGGCCTCACAGCTGCATATAAGCATACTGTAGCAAACCAAAGCCATGAGGTCAAAGGAATTGCCTGCAGAACTCAGAGACAGGATTATTGCAAGGGCCAACTCTGGGAAAGACTACAAAATGTCTGCTATGCTGAAGGCTCCTAAGAGCACAGTGGCCTCCATAATTCTCAAATGGAAGACATTTGGCACAACCAGGACTTTTCCAAGAGCTGGTCAATTGGTCAAACTGAGCAATCGTGGGAGAAGGGGCTTATTAAGAGGCCAAGAACCTGATAGTCACACTGATTGAGTTACAGAGATCCTATGTGGAGATGAGACAGAGTTCCAGAAGGGCAACCATTATTGCAGCCCTCCACTGATCTGTACTTTATGGTAAAAACCCTATTGAACATTTCTGGAGGGAGCTGAAAATGGTTGTCCACCAACAGTCAGCATCCAACCTGATTCAGCTTGAGAGGATTTGCAAAGAAGAATGGCAGAAATCCCCCAAACTGGGTGTGCAAAGCTTGTCGCATCATATCCAAAAAGAATCAAGGCTGTAATTGCTGCCAAGGGTGCTTCCACAATGTCCTGAGTGAGGGATCTGAATACTTACACCAATGTGATGTTTCAGTTCTTTCTTTGTAATAAATTTACAGACATTTCTAAAGTTCTGTTTTCACTTTGTCATTATGGGCTACTGAGTGTAGATTAATGAGGAAAAAAATGAACTACTGTAGAATCAGTATAAAATAAAATCAGCAGGGGGTCTGAATACTTTCTGAATACTATAGATCAGTGATGGTTAATCTTTTCGGCACCGAGTGCCAAAACTGGAGAACACATGCGTGCCGGAACATCAGAACCCGGAAGATAACTGGCCGGTACACATGTGCGAGGCGGTCAGCTGCACTTCCAGGTTCCGTCGTGCACATGTGCACCTACCAGCTGGTCTTCACATGAAGACCAGCTGGCTGGTGCACATGCGCACACTGGAACCCAGAAGAGACCAGCTGGCCGCTGCATGCATGCATGCAATGGAACCCAGAAGAGCAGCATGCCATAGGTTTGCCATCATGGCTATAGATCATGTTTGATCTACAGACCCCAAAAGATGATAGTGGTGTGATGACATTCTTCAAAAACCAACTACACCAGATGATAGAACGGATTTACTTTGTTCTGTCTTTGAAGGCTTGCAGGAAAGATCCCTCCTTTTTCTTTTTCTTAAGGCCAGAATTGTAGTGCCAGTAAAAGAGAATATTTCAGGGTTGAATTGTGGGGAACTTGATGCTCTTTAAGTTTAAGACCTCACAGTCAGTTATGTGTTTTACTAGGTCAAGAGATCAATGAAGGCAGTGTTACTGCTATAGTAACATAGGTATCTTTCTCTTCATCAGCATCCTAACTCATTCTGTCTGTTTTGCTGTGAAGAAATGCATTTTTTTAAAGGAGGAGATATTTTCTTCTTCTTCCAGACTCATGGTCTAAAGCTATTGGCTAGGTTGTCTACATGGATTTTTTTTCATATTGTAAAGTTTTGTACAAGATACTGAGGGCATATTATTAACCCTGTTGCCAGCATGCTGGATGAGTTGGGCTGTTGGATGTAGTCCACAGACCCAACTTTTATTTAAAAGAGCAACTAGTAAAGTAATATTCCAGCATCAGAACTGATTTAGTGTATTTACATTAATCAGTGAAAAACAAATAACTTGCATTTTTATTACCAAATGCCATATCTTTTTATAAACTTCTGGCTTTTTTCTTCTTATGAAGTTAATTGATCTGAACATACTAAATTGTTTCATCATTTCAAACTTGAACATGAAACTGCAAAGTCAGTTGTTTCAGTTCTCACAGACACAGTGTTAAGTACAGTTGCTGCTATAAGAAAGAAAGCAGAATTATCTAATATGTAAGTTGTATGAATTTATTTTCTTGTTTTGATGAAATAATTTTGTATGTGTTTTTCCTCTTTATCTTTTTAATAACAGGAGCCTGAAGATCAGGAATATTTTGGAAAGCTATTATCACTGCCAAACATAAGAAAATCTATTCATGTTGGAAATTTGACCTTCCATGATGGTTCTATCGTTGAGGAGCACTTGATTGAAGATGTAATGAAGACAATAAAACCTTGGTTGGCTGTTTTAATGGATCATTATAGAGTAAGTAAGATGCCAGTTTCTTACTTGTCAGTTTTAGAATCTGAATATTTAACATTATTATGACTGATATTGTATTTTTATAGAAGACAAGCATACTGTTTTAAGTGTGTGTGTATAAATAATTTGGAAGTTTTGCACAGATAGTCAATTTAGTTTTTAGCTAGGTGCATCCTTGTTTTACTGTTCTAAAGAGAAGCAAGATATTCATATAATTCTTTCTGCATTAATTTGCAAGTCAACAATATATCCCCCCCCCCCCCATGGCTTAAAAGTTGGTTATGGCATGATAGTTACCTTGCCAAGGATAAGGGGGATGGGGAATGAAATATTAAGTAAAAAAAAATTAAAACATAAAATTTATTAATAGAATCTATTTACCCCAGAGCTACCGTTAATATATTGGAATTAGATTGGAGGAGACATAGGTTTCAACCCTATTGGGCATACAGATTACTGACTAAATTTGGATCAATCTTTCTCTCTAAATCTCATCTATCTACTAAGACAGGGGTCTCCAATTTTGGCAACTTTACGACTTGTGGACTTCAACTCCCAGAAGCTTTGCTGGCTGAGGAATTCTGGGAGTTGTTGCAAGATTGGAGACCCCTGTACTAAGACCATTTTTGAGTGAAATAAAATTAGGGTGGGGGGATCTCCAAATAATCATCTTGATTTATCAGTTGAAATGTAAATGCAAAAATAAATATGCACCACTTGTGCCCCTGATTCTTCACAGACAGTTATTAATCAATGTAGATTCCATGGCATATAGGTTAGGAAAGCTATGTCCACTCTTATAAGCTTGATTATAATAATCAACATATTATTGAGTGTAACAACTACATGAAGTTTTTATTAAGTTCATGGAAAATCAGGTTTTTGAGAACTACCTCTTTCAGAAAAACAGTCAAATCTTTCTCAGCTTGATGAATGTTACAGAAAAAGATTCTTAAGCCTAGCATGCTTTAGTAACAAGCAATTAAAATACACATATGCTTTCTATGAAAATGACTAATATAAATGATACTTATCTTGCCTTAAGTGCTAGAGTTTGCTGTTAAATCCCAATATACAGTATTTATGTATTTATATACTATTAAAACACCCATTGTGTTTATCTTGGTTACCCTCAAGTGAGCCCAAATGGTACATTATACTGCAGGTTTTGAATTAAGGTAGATAAAATCTAACTTTAAGGAATGCATAAAAAATTGAGAATCCATTATTCCCAAAGAATTGAACTTTCTATAATCTTCAGGCCAGTTTTATTGGAGAGCTAGGGCTATTGCAGCATATCTGTGGTCATGTGATCACGATTTCCAATGCTCCTTTGCTTTCCACAAGCAAAATCAGTGGGGAAGGTAGTAGGAAGTTGGAAGTCACTCCTTTTCCCATTATTTTTTGCCCAATCATGGTCATTCTATTTATCAGTTTTGGTAAATAAACATTGCCTTGCTGTTGAAATACATTTGCCACAACAATTTTCTTTCTAGATATAATGTACACTCTTTTTAGATGATTATGGAACCATCCAGCATTTGGCTAAATTTTAATATTCCTTTTGATCATATTAGATTGTGCTAACTTCTTTTGTCAAAGAATGGGTCACAGAAGTATTTAATACGATTTAAAGAGAAAGTTAAGTCATCTTTGTAGACTGAAGTATGTTCTGGTGTTAATAAAATCTCCTTTTTGAAATGATATACACTCTAATATCTTAATTTTGAATTGGGAATTCACAGTATTTTCCAATCAAGTGCTGCATTTGCATTTTGAGATGGCATGAAAAAAGCTGCACATAAAAAAGATGAGCCAAAGTAATAATACAGTAATAAACCATATTTAAACTAATATTTTAATGGAATGAATATCATTAATGTTAGTCTCTGGATGCTGAATAATATTCAATGGGACATCACCCAAGGATTTAAGGGATGTGCCCACTGGTGAAATTCAGCCCGGTTCTATCCGGGTTGGGTGAACTGGTAGCGGCGGCTGTGGGAGGCCCCGCCCACCTGCACGGATATCATGACTGCTTTTTTGCGACATTTTAAGCCTCTGCACATGCGCAGACAACAGTGTGAGCAGAATGAGCAAGCGTGCACCGGTATTGGTGAACTGGTAGGGAAGGTAAATGAATTTCACCACTGGATGTGCCTATGATTCTGAATCTTTAGGCCAAACCTGGTTTCCTAGGAATGAAAATAGAAAAAGTCAAGATGGCAGCTGTAACCATGTGACTGAAACCTTATCTCTTTTTTATATGTTTAAAAAAAGTGGGAACGACAAGGCTTCAGTCACAACTGCCATCTTGAGATTTTGATTCTTCTTCTGCATATGTTCCTGAACTGAGCATGTCAATCTTCCTTTCCATTTAGATAGCAAAGCCTAATGTTCTTAATATTCTGCTGCTGCTTATTTCTGTATAAACTGTATAAGCAACAGTGAATAGATTTCAGCTGTGATACTATATATAGAGAGAGAGAAAGAGAGAAGTAGAGAGAGGGAGAAAAGAGAGATATTTATAAACACACATACACATAATTTTATTAAAGATTTTTAAGAAGGAAGAAACTAATACTAATACAAAATAAGAAAAAGAAAGAAAGCTAAAAGTGCAAGAAAGTGGGGAAAAAGAAAAGGAAAGGAAAAAGATACATTCTTTACAGCAATTATAGGTATAATTATAAATTTCCCTCTTTATAAATCATAAATTCATAAACTTTTATTCTGTTTTATGCAAAAAGTCCATAAGGATTTCCAGTCAGCTATAAATGTAGATATTGTGCTTTCTCTGACTAAATAACTCAATTTTGTTTTCTCAGCAAGTTCCACCATCTTCCACAACCCTTCCTTCATTGTTGGTACTGCTGAATGTTTTCATCTTCGTGCATTATTAACCTTGCTGTCCCGGAAAGATACTTTCTGATCGTATAATAGTGATGGTGACATTTTTTTGTCTTTCTGTTCTACCCTCCATCTCTACCTAAGAAATAAAGCTAAAAGTTTTAAAATTTCCATTTATGTGTTTTAAACATCTTCCCAAAGATTCAAATAACCATCTCTGTATTTTAAAAGTTTGCTTAATCCCTTGTAGCCAAGCTAACAATTAGACTTTTAGATCCTTATTCATTTCTTGAATTTTTGTCATTTTTAATGTAATTAAGGCTATTCATCCCAGCCTCTGTAAATATAATAATCATAGACAATGCCGGCTGGTGGCCCCCAGGGGGAGAGCCTTCTCTGTGGGGGCACCTACCCTCTGGAACGAATTGCCCCCGGAGATAAGGAGGATCCTGGATTTACACACTTTTTGCCGCACACTTAAAACCCTCTTATTCCAACAAGCCGGACTGGCCTAATTTTAACTGTTTAATTGTAATCTGGATCTTAAAAATGGATATTTTAATTGTTGACGGGCCAAAGCTATTTAATTTATTTTAAACTGTTTTTTTTTAAATTTTATATTTTCTGTACTTATTTATTGGCTGTACACCACCCTGAGTCCTTCGGGAGAAGGTCAGTATAGAAATCTAAATAAATAAATAAATAAATATATGACAAGATTGACATTATGATCTCTATAGGTAAACATTTAAAAATAGTAGTATCTAGAATTAAAAAGGTGACAATGGCTTGAAATGCATATTATGAATGGAAGAATGTGAAGATACTGCTAAAACTCAGTTAGGGGTTTTAGGTTTTTCTCCACCTGATTCCTGCAAAGTGGGGCCTGTATGTAACTTGTCAGTGTTTTGTCAAACTCAGGATCAGAAATTGTGCATCTCAGAAACCACTGTATTATGTTGACTTCTGCTTTTTTGTTTGTGTCTCTGATCCCTCTGTGCTAGAGATGACAGTTTTTTTTCCAGCCTAAGATTTCATTCTGCAACACTTTTTACTACTTTGCTATCAAATTTATGATTGATATAATATTTATCAGTTATTGATCATCTAAATATTCTTTTTCACTATACAAATGATTAAAAATACACCGAAATAAAAATAAAATAAAAACATAACAGTATAAAATCAAGAGTAGCAACAATAATAATAATTAAAATAATGAGTAGGGTTGATAAAAATCAATAAAACAAGCAGTGAAAATATTTTTTTGAGCTTCATTTGTTTTTATACTTACATTTGACTTCCAGGTTCTCTTATACAATGGGCAACTTGATATCATTGTGGCAGCTCCACTTACTGAACGATTTCTGCCCACTGTGCCATGGGGCAAAGTGAAAGAATACAAAAATGCTGAGAGAATTGTATGGCGAATACATGATAAAGATCCTGAGGTTGCTGGATATGTACGCCAAGTGGGTGAATTCTATCAGGTGAGATGAACCATTTCCTAAGAAAAACAAAACATACATTAAATATGGCACAGAAGAAGGAGAGCCCTTTTAGTCTATGGTAGCAAAAGATCAGGACTCTGGTAACACTTTTTTAGACTAACACATTTTATTAAAAGACATAAGGATCTTTTATTGTTTGTCCTGTCATCTATCTGACAATTTGTGGGAAAGGCATTTGGAAAGGGAAGGGAAAGAAGGGAAAGGAAGTGAGGAAGGAAGGAAGAAGAAAGAAGAAAGAAGAAAGAAAGAGAAAAAAAGGGAAGGAAGGAAGGAAGGAAGGAAGGAAGGAAGGAAGGAAGGAAGGAAGGAAGGAAAAATCCATTAGAATATGTGCAGCTCAGAATTGAACTATAGAGTCCTTGGTGTTCTATGACTGGTTGTTTTCTTGAAGATGTTTAATTACTCAGCTAGTTAACAACATCAGTCCTAATGCGTGGAGAGTTTGTTCTATGTTTATATAAAAATACATGTCAAGCAGGAGTGAAATGCTCCTGGTTCGGACTTATCACCCGATCTGGTAGCGATGGCGGTGGGTGGTTCGGAGAACCGGTAGCAAAAATCGCTGCTCCCCCATGCCCAGCTGAGCCATGCAATCATCAAAGGCTTTTTTTTAACTTTTAAAAGCATTTTTTCACTTTGGCCGAAGAGGTTGTAAAAAAAATGCTTTTAAAAGATTTTTAAAAAGCTTCTGACAATCACAGCTGAGCAGCGTGATCGCCAGAGGCTTTTTTTTCTTTTAAAAGCAATGCTTTAAAAGTAAAAAAAAAGATTGTGTGTCACAGCTGATCACTCCCCCCTCCCCTATGCACTGTTCTACTTACCACATGCCTCCTTTTGGCCTTGAATTTGGTGCATGGTGTGCACTGCGCATGCGCAGCCAGCGAACCAGTAGTAAACCGGTTCAGATTTCACCACTGATGTCAAGAATAAAAATATCAAAATACCAGAAGAAAATAAGAAAAAGAAAATATACCTTCTTCTATAATCATTGTATAATCAGCATATGACCTCAGTAGGTGATCCTGAAGGCAATTTACTTCTTGGTTATTTATCCTATCATAAGAATACCAGCAAATTATTCTAGTCCCAGGAGTTTATCTAAAATGAAGTGAAGAAAAGATGCTTATTTAGCGACCTCAAGTGGAACTGGCAACTTGGTCACTAAGCAAAGCAATCACTAAGTAAATCACTACAATTTTGCTTATGCTCTTTCTTCAGCTTTCCTTTCCTTTGCAAACCTGCAAAGATTGTAAATGCATGAATTGTTTGCAAAGTTATTTTTCATTATTTTCATTCACATTATAACTGTGAATGGTTACTAAATGAAGACTACTTGTAATGCGTGCCAAAGTGAAATTTTGTGCCACTTCCTTCATTGCATGTGATTGAGTCCACGGGCCAGTCTGCTGTTTCCAGGGTGGCCATGCAGGCCAGATCTAAGCATCCTGCGGGCCAGATCTGGCATGCGGGCTTTCAGTTTGACACCCCTGCACTAAACCAAACTGACTTTCACATATGCACTCTTCTCTGTCCCAAACTGGTTAATGAATTTATTTTATCAAATCTTCCTTCTATTCTTATTCCCTTAGGGTGGACAATTGATCAGAATTACTACTCTTAACCAGTGGTGGGATTCAAGTAATTTAACAACCGGTTCTCTGCCCTAATTATTTCTTCCAACAACCAGTTTGCCAAATTGCTCAGAAAGTTAACAACCGGTTCTCCCAAAGTGGTGCAAACTGGCTGAATCCCACCACTGCTCTTAACTCTGGATAAAAATGTGATATGCCTATGAAGCTTGCTTGCTTTCTCCCTTCATAAAAACTACAAACAGGCTATTATTCTGCATTGGCTTGTCACAAACAATTACGTTCTCAATCAGCAATGCGAATTCTTACAAACATATTTTGCTGTTTTGGGATAAGTATGGCTAATGCAGTTGTAATATCAAACCAAATACAAAAGATTCTAATTTGTATTTTTCACTCAAGTTTAAATTATGTCTTTGCTGTTTCATAAGGAAACATTTACTATTAATTTATACTAAGAACCTTAAGCTTTGAAAAAATGTCCTGCCACATGACCTTAATATAAAAAATGTGCTAGCTTACATTGGTTCTATATAAAGTGAACAAGGATGTATTCAGTTTCAGTACAATGAAATAGTTTATTGAATTAGCCAAAGTGAATGCATTAAAAGCAGTCAAAACTCTACTTAAAATCAAATTCATTTAATATTATAAAAAGGTCACAAAATAGAAGTTAATGTTGGCCTGAGGTTGGTAGTTAATAAAACACACTTATGATAACAGCAACTAAAAAGCATATAAAGAGCCTCTCTATACCAAAGTTATTTCTCTTTGGATTAAAATGCTATTTTCATTTAATATTCCACTATTTAATTTTTTTTTTAAAAATAATTGTTTTATTGTTCATTATAATTTTGCATAGAGTCTATGCAAAATGCTGGGTCACATATGTTCTTCTGTGCATTTGGAAGAAGGAATAATCCATGATTCTATTCTGCTTCAGACAATTAGTAGCTAAATCATGGTTTCAAATAAATTACCTTGTTAAGCAAGCCAAATGAACAATCCAAATCTGATTGGAGTTTGCTTTAAAATTACAATTCCTGATTCATTCATAAAAATGTAGTCATAAATTTAGTAATGTAAAAGTGCCTGACTGTTCAATATATTTTCTCTTTCCTTGCGTATCTCTTAGTTTTTCCTTTGTTCCTCCAGTTGTTAAGTCCAGAAATCTCATAATGTTTTTTTGTTTGTATATGAACTCTTATAGACTTTCAGGTCCTTGCCACATACATTGCTGTTTCATTTAATAATTTTACAGCTAGGATGATGATGATGATGTGTGTGTATGTGACAGAGAGAGGAGAAAGAGAGAATAAATATGGCATATGCTCATACAATCTTTTAATTCAAAAGTATGCCGGGGTAGTGGTGGGGACTATTGTTACTTTCCAGGCCAAGCCTGGAAAGGAGTTTGCTTAGAGGTGTCATATGATAGGCCTTAGGAATAGATAATTTCCTTTTATCCAAATCAGTCTATAAACTAAGTAGGGTTATATTCAGAATATAGGGACATATGACAAAAAGATGCAAACACTTAAAATACTGGCATCCAAAGACCTTTGTTTTCTTGAAGCTGAATGATCAGAAAGCACCCTGAAATGTTACAGCTGTTGCCTTCTTTTTCTTTAAACAGCAGGACCTGACAGGATCTGGGTAAATGTAAGCAAAGTTCTCTGAGTTCTAATGTTACTTTTTGCTTGTATATAAATACCATTTTTTTTTTGCTTTGATTTATATGCCGCCCTTCTCCAGAGACTCAGGGTGGCTTACAATGCGCTAAGCAATAGCCTTCATACTTCTGTATATTTATACAAAGTCAGCTTATTGC
>JANHZT010003064.1:88676-117965 GCA_032468215.1 Stegonotus admiraltiensis
TTTGGCTGTGCACCGCCCTGAGTCCTTCGGGAGAAGGGCGGTATATAAATAAAATTATTCTGATTCTGATTCTGAATGGTGAAATATTTTGTGCCTAACAGCAACTGACATTAATAAATTGTGTAAAACATAATTCAGTGTCTCACCTATGTGTAAGCAGATAAACCTGAATAGACTGTTCATTCCAGTGCCTGTCTTTTTCATGATTTTGTGTATGTCTGAATATATGAAAGACTTTGTGTGTATGTGTATTTGTGTGTTTATTTGTGTTCCAGCTGCTCTAAGAGTGCATTAACTTCAATGAAGTGACTCCTTAGAATAACCACACCTGTTTTGAGCTTGCACTTTTATAAAAAGCAGAGACTTTATGCTTATATAAGGTCTCAAGCATTGTTATACACTTTTTTCTATGACAAAAATAATTTATATCTAGCTTTTAAAAGGTTTTTCAAAAGGTTTAAGGTGGCAGATTTAGTCTATGTTGCTGGTCTTTTTTTAAAAAATACATTTTCTAATAAATCAATAATGGACACAACTATTATAGTTTTGAAGTTTAGCAAACGTCATTTTACCAAAACTCCTAGTGTTAGTCTGCTTGGTCTGTTTCTGATATACACACATATTTTCCCTCGCCAACTCTCTAGGAAATTTACATTTTTAGCATGGTTCACAGGCCTATAATATATTGAATGTTTCAGAGCATAAAACTAATATTAAACAGCTTGGTATACATGATACTTTTAGGCTTGTAAAAGTAAGAATAGTAAATGCATCAGATAAAGTTGTAGCATAAGTACTTCTACTCATACTCATACTGATAATTATAATTATTGCCATACTGCAGAATGATACAGCTGTAGAAAATTTTGCAAAGTCTATGGAGAATCAAGGTTTGTGATCTGTAGTTCCTTTGTATAAACAATGCAATTATTTTATTTTAACTAGTTTGGGTGAGTCTTTTGGAAAAGCTTTTTAACCCAACAGGATTTTTTTAGTAACAAAATGTAATCGTTCATAGGAAACATCTGTAAGTTGTAGCAATGCAAATGATTCTATTTTGGCTTGAACCCTGTCTGCTATTACACCCTGATTAATATAAAGCATGCATGCTATTTTAGTTATAAAATATTGTAGAGCATTTTGCATATTTTAATATAACATTTTTTTATGAATTTTGGTTAATGGAATTCCTAATGCACAATTTTTAACTAAATTGTACAATTGCATCACATTAAACCATGAACAAATGGTAGTAATCCTAAAAACACTTCCTGATATGGCATATTTTAATTTCTGTTACTTTACTAAAATATTTGAGTTTAAATTGGTTTTCCACTATTATAAATAAATATTGTATAAATTATTCACCCAGCCCTTCACTTAGTATATCCAGTACACTTCAGCAGAAACTGATCTGTTGCGCTAACAATTTATATCTGAAGAAGCGTCATCAGGCTATACTACTGCACCAAGAGCAGAGACAGACAACACCCGTGATACAGGTGACAAGCAGTGTTTCCCTTCTTATTTTGTATTACACATCAAGGGTAATCAGATCTAGAAAAAGAAGTAGCCCATTTATTGTTATATTGAGATATAGAGGGAAGGTGAAACTCCACATACTTAATGCTGAAGCATCTGGCTGAGAAGAGAAAATTGTAAACTGGCAAAGTTTGGGCCTTCAAATTCAAGGACTATTTCCCATGATCCCTGGGACATGTTACCCAGTTAATGGAGAGCATTAGAATTGCCAGTTTCAACATACTGTCTTATATAAGTGAGGTCCTAAGGGAAATTGGCACATCCACATTGTAACTTTTTAACTGGTCCTGATTTTGCATTTTATTGCATACTTATAGAATACAAGTCCTGCTGATTTCTGGATTTCTGTACAAACTACATACCAGTATATATGTACTACATAAAAAGTCCACCATATGAGTAAAAGATTCACTTGTGAAGAATGTTCCCAAAAGAAAGGATCGAGTACCCAGGAATTTTCCAACTGCTTCTCCATTTCAGATGGATCCTGACTGGTCTCTTTGCTTCAGGCACAGAGAAGAGAGAGAATTTTATGAGGGCCTGGACTCCTGTGCTTTTCGGAATGAAATCTGTGTTGTGATATCACAATGAGTCTCAATAACTAAGCCTAGAGCACCACTCAGAAATTAGATCTCTAAATGGAAACAAATCAGTCTTTTTTCAATTCAAATAATATATTTTCCTTTGAGAAATAATTATTTGGTTCCATTTAACAGTTCCATTTAACAGTTATGATTTTGCAAGGACCCATTGAAATAAAAGTTTCCATCACTACAAATTTGAGAATACATTTAATGAGAAAGGACAGATTTTAAAAATATAGCCATAGTATTTTGAGCTTTTCATTTCAGGGTTAAAAAAAGGCCAAATGTTGATACCTAAGTAAAAATTGAATTTAAACATGCTTGGAATAAACATATGTCCATCATTTGACAAAAAAATAAAAAGGAAGGAAGGAAGGAAGGAAGGAAGGAAGGAAGGAAGGAAGGAAGGAAGGAAGGAAGGAAGGAAGGGCAGACCCAATTGACAATTAGGTCTTTTTCTGAAAACAGTTTTCTATGTTTCTAAAACATGAAAAGTTGGCTAAGTTTTCAATATTTTGCTTCTATAATTTAAAGAACTTTAAAATGAAAATATTAAAGTAATTTGTAGTGAACATCCAGCTTCCAAAGACTTTTTCTCTTGAGAGTTCTACATGAATATTTAATTTTAAAAGATGCAATAGTTTTGTTTCATGTTAATCAAGAAATGCTTATTTGCAATGTCACTGCAGTCAAGCATAATAGATGTCAAATTAAAGTAAATTGAAACTCTTATTTTCTCATGCTGCAGATTATTAGCTCAGAGACTCAGCACTATATATATATGTGGGGCACCGCAGTACAACTAAAAAAATAAATGTCAAACATAAATAGAATTTATAATCCAGAGTTTTTAAATAAAAAACTGTCAGAAAATAGTAAAAAAGTACAGTTTTGCCTGAAATAACTAACCTTGCTGGAATAATGAAATATTTTCTTTTATCCCCCCTGATAATTAGCAAAAAAAGCAATAATTTGAAACTTTTAATAGAAATCCTAAAGTAACTTATTTCAGATACAAGAACATTATGTATTCTTATAGTTTGTGTATATGTGTGTGTGTGTGTGTACATGTATGTACGTGTGTGGGGTGTGGGGGTGTGTGTGTGTAGTATATAGACTTGTATATCATCTATACAAATTTAAATGGATAGACATTTCATTTTCTAGTCAAAGTTTTAATAAATAGTCTCTTTTGTTACAGGAATGTTGAACTTGCTATAATTTCCCTACATTAAAGAATATGTTAAATGTAGTTTAGCATCAATGCCTCCTTTTTAAGAGCATTGTTGGATTTCAGTTACAGAGAGAGGCTTAAGTTTCACTCTCTTTTAGGAAGTCTTAAATTCATTCAGCTGAGTGTTTTTCCATAACAAGGTTCTTTAGAATACCTTAGGGATATTGCTGAACAAATATAAGCAAACATGATTCTAGTGAACAAAGACATTTTTATATAGAGTTGGGACAATTATTTCTAAAGGCAACTTCCACAGTTTCCAATAAGACAAGTCTTGACTTTGTTGAAGACTTTGTCGGAGATAAAAAGGAATGACTTTCTTCATACTTTGAACTTGAATAATAGTCCAAATATCATTTAAAATTTTGTAGAAATATGGATTATATGTTTAGTTTGGATTGGACATTCTCTGTTCTCTGTAAATGCATAGATTGGGATAACTAACAAATTGAAGATTTTAGAAAGCTTTGAAGCAGTTGTATCAAGCCTTTGAATGCTTATGATTATTTGATATCTATGCGGTATGATTTATACATGCCTATTGCAATAGATTTCAATTGCAATTATACTATTTCATGGCCCTTACCTTAATGTAGCTCTTAGATTAGAGCAAAATGATAATTCAATGATAAAAAACCAGATAATTTTGCAACCAGGTAGGTTCTGTTTTGATGAATTGATTACCTGTGGTGTAAAGATGATCTTCAATACAATCTTCTGTAATGCAAGAATCTCTGGTTGTTGCACCAGTGACTATTCATATTTTTTGTTACATTTACTTTTGAATTTCTGCTTTTGGAGAATGCTTTTTAAAATCCTGTTAACCCTTCTGAATTCCTCCACGACAGTTCTCTAAACATTGCATTGATCCTCCACCACAGGCAAGTTCAAGGTTTATGAGCCAGCCCTCTAGAGAGTAAAAACAGCATGCCATAGTCCTTTGCATAAAGAAAAAAATAGGAATGGTATTTCTTTTTCAAAGCAGCATCTTGACTCTCTTCTAATATCTTTCGAGAAGCTGGATTGTAAATCTTTGACTCCAGGGCCACTTGTCATAGACATGCCATTTGGAAGAGGGAAGGGATGTGTTCTACTTCTAATGCATTTCCCAAACCACAGAAATTGCACTCACAATTTGGGAGAGTCTCATTCTTTCCTTGGGCTTCCTCAATCTTTCTGGTTAGCACAATTTTGTCCAATCAGTCTCTAAGGGGAATTTTCACCTTAATATCACCAACCATTCAGAATGTTGTATTGCAATGATAATTCTGGTTGAAATGAGTGATCTGATCAGAAGAAAAAAGACCTATCAATTAATCTGTTTCTCTTCCCTCTATGCCAATTCAATCAAAATGGCACTGTGTTTTTCGGCATGTCAGAACTCTGAACCTTTGCAAAAAGTTTTGAATTGAAAACGGGTGAATTAGAGCTTTTGCTCTGCTTTTAGTGCATGCCAATCTGTTCCAAATTATCTTGACATACTTTTGAATTTGCCTGTATCCTGAGCAAGCCCCTTGTATCTTTTTTTCCCAAATTCCAATTTCTTAAACTTCCTGTATTGCTTGAAACCAGCCATCTTATATCATTCTTCTGCTTTCTTCAGCAGTGTCTGAGTTCAGAGTTTTATCTTTGAAATATAAAGACAGGCAAAAAAACCCTCTGTTTTTAATTTCCATATTTATTGGAGAGGAGAATGATTCTGGATTCAAGATGTCTCTTCTAATGAAAGAGTAGACTTTTTTTTTATAAACTAAGGCCACACATACATACACAATTCAAGCTTCTTTGCTGAGATATGAGTTTGTCAATTGTAGTTAAAACCAGTCCATTGCAAAAACCGACACATATATGTAAAGATGCTTATATGCCTGCCAAAACCTACTTCTCCAAAATGGATAGAACCAATACAATTACAAAACTGTATTTATTGGACAATTCTGACTAAAAATAATTGTCTATAAATTTGTGCAGAATCATATAGTATACGCGCACACACACACACACACACACACACACACACACCATATCGAGGTGGGTTTCAGCAGGTTTTGACCAGTTCTGGAGAACTGGAAATTTTGAGTAGTTCGGAGAACCGGTAAATACCACTTCTGACTGTTCCTGGCCCTATCTATTCTCTGCCTCCCAAGTCCCAGCTGATTGGGAGGAAATAGGGATTTTGCAGTATCCTTCCCGTCACGCCCACCAAGCCATACCATGCCCACCAAGCCACCCCCACAGAACCGGTTATAAAAAAAATTTGAAACCCACCACTGCCCTGCAGGGACTTGTCCAGGCAGTTGCCAAAAATCAAGATTAAACTGAACCCCCTTCCCACTCCAAGACTACTATGTTCAAATGAGGAAATAACTCCAAAATAATAATCTACAGGCTGTTCTGTATGACTTTCCAAAATACTTCCACAAGCTCCAGAATGGTTAAACCAGTCATTCATTAGCTGTGCTGAATGCCATTGATCTTAAAAATAAAGTTTTGGTGTGGGTTTTTTTTTCTTCCCATAGTTTTGTTGTCAGTTACTGTGACTGTGCATATCTGTTTTGCAGCGTTCTGCTTGTTTTATATATGTGAAAAAGAACCATTGTGGGACAAAGCTTCAAGAATTATTTGTCTAAAGACAGGAAAATCAAATATCAGATTTGTCATATAAAGGCTTCATTTCTGATAAACGTCAGAAAGGTGTTCTGAAAGGTGTCATCTGATAAACAAGACAGGTTAATTTCTACTTATTAAAACTCCTACACAACTTTTTAGTCGCTTACCAGTTTTTCTTTTTACCATCTGACCCAGAGGAAAAAAGAATCATATTTATAATTTCCCATCTTTTTCTTCCACCTTTTTAATAAGAAAAAATACATGACGAGACTGCTAATTAAAGTGGTAACAGTTCTTCAATCCATATGCTTTTGAAGCAAGCCCTCTTTTTAGTCACCAAAATATTTCCATATATGTTTGCTCCTGAAGTGATTGCCACTCACTCATCAGCTCTCTTGAAAAGAGAAATCATAGCATTCATTCAAAAGTGTGGTCCTGTCTATCCAGTGTGGACCTCAAAGCAGTGAAGGATCCTTTTAATTCACAGCTGTTTCTGCAAGGAGCCGAATTGTTTTGCAAGGACCTTACCCACATTTTGGCTTCATTCTGCTGCAGGCATACACAATCATTTTACACGAAAGATATACAGGTAGCCCTCGACTTACAACCACAATTGAGCCCAAAATTTCTGTTGTTAAATGAGATATTTATTAAGTGAGTTTTGTCCCATTTTACGACATTTCTTGTCAGTTGTTAAGTGAATCACTGCAGTTGGTACGTTAGTAGCCTGGTTGTTAAGTGCATTTGCTTTCCCCATTGACTTTGCTTGTCAGAAGGTTGCAAATGGTGATCACATGACCCCAGGACACTGCAGCCATCATAAATATGAACCAGTTGCCAAGCATCTGAATTTTGATCACATGATCATGGGAATTCTGCTAAGGTTGTAACTGAAAAATGATCATAAGCAGTGGTGGGTTTCAAAAAATTTTACTACTGGTTCTGTGGGTGTGGTTTGGTGGGCGTGGCATGGCATGGCATGGCATGGCATGGCATGGTAGGCATAGCTTGGTGGGCATAATTGAGGAAGGATACTGTAAAATCTCCACTCCCTTCCCAATCCAGGGGAAGGTTACTGCAAAAACTCCATTTCCT
Source organism: Stegonotus admiraltiensis (assembly GCA_032468215.1). Lineage (NCBI taxonomy): Eukaryota > Metazoa > Chordata > Lepidosauria > Squamata > Colubridae > Stegonotus > Stegonotus admiraltiensis. The sequence goes on from JANHZT010003064.1 coordinate 95,742, forward strand.
CCCAATCAGCTGGGACTTGGGAGGTAGAGAATAGAAGCGGGCAGGGCCAGTCAGAATTTTTACTACTGGTTCTCCGAACTACTCAAAATTTCCACTACGGGTTCTCCAGAACTGGTCAGAACCTGCTGAAACACACCTCTGATCATAAGTCACATTTTTCAGTGCCATTGTGATTTTGAACGGTCACTAAATGAACTGTTGTAAGTTGAGGACTACCTGTACTGAATTTTCACACAAAATGTACACCTTCTAGAAGGTGGGCCTGCTGGGTTTAGAAAGTACACTGTCTGAGAGCACACTGACATACCACAGCTGCTGCCCTTCTATTCAACGTTAAGGTCAAAGAGGAAGTTTGGGTCACAGCAAATGTAAGCAAAGGGCCTGCCTTCTCCTATTACTTTTTGTGGTGCCTGAATGCCATTTGGAATTCAGCCCTGTGAACTCTGCTGGCTAATTCCTCATGTCACCCTCCTCCCCCAAGACCCTGTGTGTTCCATTAGAAGTTGGGTGGAGAAGGAGGAGAAACGCAGCTGTTTCCTTCTTTTACTGAAACAGTCTTTGTATGTATGAGCGAGATTGGCTTCAGCTTTTGTAATTAGGAACAGCATTGCAGTGATTGGATTAGAAAGACAAGGACTGTCTGAAAGGATATAAAGAGTAACAAGCACTTAGGATTCAACCAGTTCCCAAAGCCAGAAGAAAATGAGTACAGTGACTGTGGTTTTGAGCCAGTTAACAACATCAGCTTCAAAATGTTTGTGTGTGTTCCCCAAGTAAATTGTTGTGTTTAGTTCTATCAAGAGAAAAGATTAACCATGGAGATTGTCTTTTGAAATCTGGACTCTTTTACACACATGGGGAAAAATGTTCCTTTGTGTGGAAGATGATGCTTCCTTGACCATATTTCTCTGCTCATCCTTGGATTCCTTTCAAACTGATGTAACTATTCTGAACCAATAAATTCATTACTGAATATTAACTGGAAAAAAAATACCACAGTGGGTTTTTTAAATTAAAAAAAAGCAAAGTATAACCCCCCACCCCAAGTATTTTTAACATATATCCTGTTCCTTCTCCTGTCTTACCTGAGTAAGGAACTCAGAGTATATGTTTTTGAAAGATCTCCCTTGTTATTTTGTAAAAGGAGACAGTTTTTGCTCTAGCCACAGAAAATAACATCCAATTATTTAGCATTTAATTAAAAAAAGGAACAGATAATAGTAAAAGGACAGATCATTTCAAGGGACTCTAAAAGCAAATACTTGTTAAAATTAAACTAAGCTAAGAATAGATTAGTGAGACACTCAGTATAAAACAGCTTTCTAAATATGTTGCAAGAAATATCCTCTGTTTACCTAGTATCTTGGTAAGTGAAATCAAAACTAGCAAGGATGGATAAATATTTGCAAATCAGGATTTAAATTGGTATTTAAAGCTGGTTTCCTTGTTTATAAGTTTCTGGTCTAAATGTCTTGAGAAATTACAATCAAAGCTAAACTTTGCATTAATGTTAAGTTAAAAACCAGATAACATGCCTATGAGTAAATTACTGGACAGAAAAAGTTAATCTCAGAGCTTTTAAAGCTGTTTTCACTCATACAGATGTGAAATGGATTGGTGATCTCTGGTTAGATTGTCTCTAAAATTTCTAATTCATCCTGAAAATATATACAGGTAATCTTTGATTTACAATTACTCATTTAACAACATGTCAAAGTTATGACAGGTTTTGGAAATGTACTTCGTGGCCCATAAAGCAATTGGCTGTTGTAAAATGTTGTGCTGCATCCCACTCTGTGGTCCCATCAGAGGTGGGTTTCAGCAGGTTCTGACCAGTTCTGGAGAACTGGTAATGGAAATTTTGAGTAGTTCAGAGAACCAGTGGTAAAAATTCTGACTGGCCCTGCCCCCATCTATTCTCTGCCTCCCAAGTCCCAGCTGATTGGGAGGAAACAGAGATTTTGCAGAAACCTTCCCCTGGATTGGGGAGGGAATGGAGATTTTACAGTATCCTTCCCCTGCCATGCCCACAAAGCCACACCCCAAAGCCATGCCACGCCCACCCAGTCACACTCACAGAACTTGTAGTAAAAAATTTTGAAACCCACCACTAGGTCACATGATCACATTTTGGTTGCTTGGCAGCCAGCATATATTATATTTACAAGTGGTTGCCAAGAGCCATGGGATTATGGGATTATCATTTGTAATTTTTTTCTGTCAGTTTCCATTGACAGTTCAGCAGAATAACTGGCAGAGATGGTGCAAGCAATTATGGAGAGGAACAGAAATCCTTTAGCAGGCTGTAGGAATAGGTCAAAACCCTAACCTTCATGCTATGAGAGAAACCCTTTGGTTGGTTGCAGGAGTAAAGCTGAAAACCTAAAGATTTCAGCTAAATTCATGCAGTCTCATAAAGGATTTTCATAATCATAAAGTGAGCTGAAAACCTTGGTGGGCTCCAGGAATGTTTGACAGCAGAAGGGCTGACCACTAGGAAGATTTCAATTCCACATGGAGTGTTGGGATTGTGGACATTGAGTGACACAATCATATGGCATCTTGCTTAATGACTACTTTATTCAGTGACTGAGATACCAATCCCAGTTATGATTCTAAGTTGAGGACTATCTGTATTCTGAAATTAAAGAATAAATAGGTGCGGCTCAAAAATAAATCACTTTTATAGTAAGAAGATGGACATTTAAGGCTTCAGATATGCTCTTGCTAAGCATTGATTAATAGAGAAAAATGCTAAATTAGGTGACATTTTTATCATGAAGACAAATGTAGGAAAATATGGTAATTAATATGCTGGACTTCAATCCGGGGGCCTCATGTCTATGTCTGTCTTCAGCCACGGAAACTCATTGGATATACTTGTTATGAATTTTACTGGCTTAAGTTGCTCTCAGTTTTTCTACACCAAAGAAATAGTTTCATTTTACAGCAACATTTTTACAGTTTTGTTTTACTAGAATTAGCATTCGGCAGTTTTTAAAATTATGTAAAACAGTTTACCCTGCCCTTCAAAAACCTGGTGCAAATTAAAACAATAAGAAAGGTGCATATATTGATTACAATAATGCAAATAGTCATGCAGACAGCTAAAAAATATCGGTGCTTAAAATACTACAAATTAAAATGTTTGAACAATTCTAAAAATAAATGGGAGCCTTAGGGGTGTATTTAAAGAGGGAGAAATACAGTCCTTTATTTTTTTTTAAACTGTTACATTTTTATCTTCTTTTGGTTTTATTTTTTAAACTATCTGCTTAAATAAAAATTAGTCTGCTATATCCTGCTAAGGTCAAATTAAAAAAAATGAGATTTGATTTGAACATTTATCAAATACTTTTCACAGTGTGGTAGAAAAGATCTGCATAGATTAGAGCCTTTACATTGCTGGCAGTGTACAATGTTTCTGTAGAAATATGTTATAATTGGCATCAGGAACAAAAAAGAGGCATTCGCTGTCAGTCGGGTTTTTTTCTGTTTAATTTCTGCTAGCATGCAGCCCAGGAATAATTTTGCTTTCTTCCCTGACTATTAATGCAATAATTTTTTAGAAAAAAAAAGATGCAGTAAGAAAATTGAAGAAACTTAAAGATCCACACATTTATTAAAATTTTATGGATTAGAATCCATTTCAGCAGATGTTTAGAATTGTGATCTAAGAATGGGAATTTCAAATCTGTGCCAATAGCAGTAGGCTCATAGACTTCATCATCCTATGTACACATCTAGGGAGAGGATAGACAACTGTGGATTGGGAAGACTATTATAGGAACTGTCAATCAGAGATGCAGATAGTGAAATTACCTATAAACACTTGTCTTTCCGTCCAAAAACAGATATTCAATTTAACATAGATACTTGTATTGATAAAATGATTCATACATTACACTGATAAAATGTGATAAATAGGATTAAAAATCTTATGAGCTGTAACTTAGATTTTTATCTCCTTCCTTCCTTCCTTCCTTCCTTCCTTCCTTCCTTCCTTCCTTCCTTCCTTCCTTCCTTCCTTCCTTCCTTCCTGTTAATAAAGCTGCAAATTATTTAGTTTTCCCATACTATGTTTTCAGAAATGTTTTTAACCTGTCTTACAGCAGTGTTTCTTATATTTGAGCCACGTTTAATTCATGTATTTAATTTTGTATAATTCAATAAGGTGGAGGAAATGCCACATTTCCTCCACCTTATTGAATTATGAAAGTATTCTGCAGGATTCAATCTGAGTCAGTCACTGGGATCAAAGGTCTGTTGTTTCAAGCTTTTTTAAAAGCCAAAACTATTTTGAATGCATAGAAAAACAAAAATAATAAATAACCACGTAGAGAAAACCTACAGTTTAGAATAAACAAATACTTTCAGTATACTTGATCCAATTTTTTCTATTTTATTGTTATCCTGCCTTATTATTTTTATTAATAACTCAAGGCAGCAAACTAATATTCCTTCCTCCTCCCATTTTCCCCACAACAACCTCCCATTTTCCCCACAACAACCCTGTAAGGTGAGTTGGGCTGACCTCTCACTGGGCTGACCTCTCACTGACCTCACTCAGTGAGTGACTCCAGCTGGCTTTCACATCTAAGATAGAATTAGAATTCAGTCTCCTGGTTTTTATCCCACTGCATTAATCACTAGAATAAACTGTCTCTCATTTATATTCTCAACACTTTTAAATTTTTAATTTAATGTTTAAGATGCAAAATAGCCATCTATTACGATGGCTTTATATTTTGGTTTGGTGTGGAGACAAAAGATCAAAGTTTACTTCTTTAATTTCCTGTTTTCATTTTGTTTTTTGATCTGTTGGGGAATGTGTATGTACAGTACATCTTGAATGAGTAAAAGAAAGGGATTAATTCTAGTCTGAAACTTTATTAAGGATCTTTTAAGTCCAAATTTTTGCTTTTTTGAAAAGGTAACATTATCTCAATTTATAAATGGAAATTATCATTTGCACTGCAGCTTTGATACTACACTTATTATCTCCTTATCCAGAAAGTCACCCAACCTAGTAGCTTCCAGATGCATCAGAACACAGTTTTCATCTATCTTAATTAATGTCTTCAAGTTAACACTGGAGTCCTCCCCTTCATATACATTGCTTTGTGCTCTTCAGATGATTTGAACTTCAACTCCCATCTGCCTCAACCAACATACATTATCCAGAAACAAGGGGTTGTGGCCGTAGTATCCAAAACATGTGGAGGATATCATGCTTATTGTCTTTGTTTCAGTTAAGTAATCTATTTTCTTATTGCTTATAACAAATGTTCAGTTGATATGGTGAGTGAGGAAGATTACTTTGGCAGTGTTCAAGACCACTGTTTGATCCAACTTAGAAAGTTTCTAAACATCTGGATGTTGCTGTCAAATTACTTATTGCTATATTCTACATTGCTATGAAATTACTCAAACCTCATACTGCTTCCTGTATTATTTCAGTAGAAGTAGTGGATTGGTAGGGGGACATGAAAATTCTATAAAGGTAGCCCTTGACTTATGATCATTCATTAAGCAATCATTCAAAGTTACAACAACGCTGAAGTTACTTGCAACCAATTCTCACACTTATGGCCTTCAAAGCATCCCAATAGTCACCTGATGAAACTTTGGGCACTTGGCAATCAGCATGTATTTATGATGGTTGCAACGTTCTGAGATCAAGAGAACATCCCTTTTCAGTCAGCTTCCAACAAGAAAAGTCAAAGCAGAAAGCCAGATTCACTAAACAATCATGTGATTTGCTTAACATTCACAGCAAAATAAAAGGTTATAAAAATCAAATCACTTAATGACTGCATCACTTAACAATGGAAATTCTGGTTGGTCTAAAATCATGGATTACTTGTACATTCAGCAGCAGAGAACCAATTAATAGTTTAATAGTCAATCACAATTCACCATTAAAGTTTTTGTTCATCCTACTTTTTTTCCTTTTTAATGATTCAAAGGTTGTCATGTTTTCTGAAGAAGCAAAAAGTAAACAGAAGCTGAATGATCTAGGATAGACTCCCTTTAATTTGCAAAGCTCAAATGTTCTGTCTACAGAGTGCAGCTACTATAAAGTTTGTTTCTCAAGAACATTTCTCTGGCCATGATTCCAAGCTTTGAGGTTGACATGACAACCTGAAAAGCAAACAATTAAATCAATGGAGAGAAGAACAAAACTAAATAGCACTTGGGGACAGTTAAATGGCTATGAAAGAAGAGAAAGAATTGCAAATTCTGACCTAACTGGAATTATAAGCAGGTATCAGGCATATTGCAGCCAAGAACAAAACAAAATGAACCATCCACGTAGAACAGGAAGCAAAGTTATAGAGTGGCTGAAGCAATTCTCTTCAAAGGATAAAAGATTCATGTTACTTCTCAACCCTTGCTAAGCACCAATAAAATCCTTAATATTTTAACCAAGAAACAAACAGACTTCTAAAGGTCAGAAACTGGAGTCTAAAGCTTTCTCCTAGAGAAAATATCAATATCAATATTTATATTAAATATTATTATTATTATTATTGTTTATTTTAACCACTTTTCTCCTGCTGCCTTAAATTCATTATAAATGTAATCTTTTGCCTTCTAAGGTATGGATGTGGCTTCTCCCTTTTTTCTTTTGGTGCTTGGGAACTGAGATATTGTGGCACGAAAGCTCGTGGAATTATCTTCATGGATCTGCAAGAGTATGTGGTGGGCACCAATATTAAAATGATAGATGCAGCCAGGCACTTGAAACGCCATTCCCTTTGGAACACCCATTAACAAAGGGCAAGTATTCAACTGCCCACTTATGCCCACCATTTTTGATACTGTTGTCCTCCACCCTGCAGATGCCCCCTGCATGTTGGTATAATAATTACAACAAAGGCAGCTATTGTAATCTGCGTAAGAGTGCTGGTTAAAGAGCATGTCTGCATTTCAGGTAGGTGACACCTCAGGTGTCACTAAGCATAGAGAAGTGTATTTCATTTAATCACAACTTTGATCTATCTAACCCAATATACTAAGGATCACACTGATTGGAGCCTTCTAGAGTTTGCAGTAGGGATATTCTTGGAGGAGTTTCCTGAACAAGACCACAAATATTTTGTATTCAAAACATGTAGTAATTGTAAGTGTACACCATATTTGCTTTGTTGTAAGACCATACTCTCATTCTGAATCTCATTCTAAATCAGAGACACAGCATATTCCCTTCATAGGTCCACCATTTATTATGGTAAACAAAATGCCTACAGGGAAACTGATGGTTCCAATGTTGTAATTAAAAGCTAATGGACTTCTGAGGTGATTCAGGGACATTAAAGCCATGAAATGCCATTAATACATCATTCTTTTTTACAAGCTCTTGGTATGTGTTTACTTGTTCCATTTGAATCCCACCCTGCCTCAGAAATGCTTAGGCTAATGTCTAAGTAGTTATCTCATGTTATCCTTGCAACAACCCTAAGGATGAAGCAAGCTGACTCGGTCAGCACTATACCATGGGGATCCCATACTGAAATTAATCATTCTAACTTCTCTGTGTGTGTATTAGGCATAATGTATTTTTCCCCAAACAAAAAAAGCGTAACTTGCAGAAAGGAGGAAGAGGGAGAACCTATTTTCTAAATTTGAACTGAATACAGCTCAATGCTATTTTTTAAATATATAGTTTCAGAAATGTTGGATTATTTGTAATCAAAAAGAATTTAGAACTGTTGTAAAGTATGTAAGCATTCTGTCCTTATTTCCTGATTGAAATTAATATTCATGAGCAAGTGTTGCAAGTAAAATGAGATCTTTGTTATAGGTTTTTTGGCCTGTGGGAATGGGAATTCTTTTCTAAATTAGAATTAGAATTTTAATTGAAGACTAAGGGTCCAGCTGGCATTAGGCATCTATAAGTAAAGCTACAAATGTCAAATTACAGAGTCAAAGCAAAGAAACAAAAATTTAATGCACCTCAAAAATTATGCTAACATAAATCAAGTCATGCCCAATTTTATTAAAAGAGCAACCTCAAAAACAGTTTGGAAGAGAAATGAAACATCCAAACTAGGAATAAGGCATATGTGAAATGGTTATCAATGATGACTGTGTGAGATTCATTGTTTAATGCAAAGACTCAACTCTCTGGAGAAGATTCTAATGTTCAGAAAAGTATAAGAAAGAACTGGATGATTGGCAGCAAAATGGAGGGAGGCTCAGTTACAGTGATGAAGCACCTTTGGAAGAGCTAAAAGAACAGGTTAGAGCCAGATTGTGATGGAGAAAATCTATCTATGTGGTTGCTAGGACTCAAACACTACTTGATGACACATAACGCGATTCAGTGGAGCTTGTTGACATACATTACTTTGCAGTTCAACACTGTCTTGCTGGAAAAGTATTCCCTTCATTTGATGTAGGTAGCTATTTGATCAAGGTAGCATACCTAGTACTCCCATCTCTTCCTTTTTCTCACAACAGCCACCTTGTAACACAGGCTGGGTTGACAGACACAGGCCCAAAGTTCCCCAGGATTGGTAACCACATCTTCTTCTTCTAGGTTCAACACTACATCACACTAGTTCCTTTTCTTTCTTCTATATGCTTTGCATCTACTTTCCTAGCATTTTAGTAACATGGGAAGATAGAGTGATTTGTGCTTACTATCAATAATGCTGCAGGAATTATTCTTTCCATAAACCAAATGCATGGGTTTCTTCATAAATGATTGTTTAAACTACTAGATTGTATTAAGAGTGTGTAGCAAAAGAATTTATAGTGTTGTGACTCACTGATCATAACAAAGGCAAACCTCCCAGGTAACAGCAGTAGTTAGTGCAATTTTTGTAGCTTTTGCTCGTGGTTGCTTGCTAAAACTTAAAATGGTCTATTGTTAATTTTAAAAATGCTTTTGGCATCATGCATCAGCAGTTCAGCTAAACTATTTTGTCTGCATTTCTTTATAACCCTAACCCTACACTCATTATCCATGTATAATTATTACATTAGCTGTTTGGCACACAACTGGTAACACTGGAAACAGTCATGGAGCTTAGAGAAAAATGATGAGTCAAACAGTGCTATTATTAGATATTTGTCAATATCGTAAGACAAAACCAGAATTGATCAATTTTCACCTGGGACTTATACCAGGACTTTTTCAGGTCCTCAGCTGATTTTGTGAAATCTTGCCAATTTTAAAAAAGAGTAACTGGATCCAATAACAAGAACAGGAAGTACATGGCTGAGTCTTCATTACTGCTGCCAAACAAGCTACTGGAAACACTTTTTGCATAATAACATTAGTGTCACTCAGCAAGTGTCTTGCATGGAGAACGTCTGCCAATATGAATCATTATCGGAACATTTTCATTTCTTTGGCTCATTTTCTTACACTAAAAGATAGCAAAAGTACCTTATGAATTTTAAGGAAAGGTAAATGTGTGCCTATCCATTCTGCTGTGATAGTTCAAAGAAAACAACAATGTATTAAAAATACTACACTGCAGCTAAGTAATGGAGAAAACATTTGAGTCGTATTTTCAATGGATTAAATACGTCTTACCTATTTTCATATAATGTATTTCCACATATGTGCGCCTTGTACTATCGCCTGTTCAGCATAAATGTTGTTAATCAATGTCTTTTTAAAACAACCAAAATGTTTCAGTTATCATGCATGTTGTGACCTTATATGGACTTTGGGCTATTTTGAATAAGTAGTTATGTATTATGTTTTAGTTTTTGCTCCAGCAGTGCAATTAATTTGCTCAGTCTATAGTTTTACTAATGTGTATGATTTGCACTACAACCATTTATGGTAAATAGCTATTTTACAATATAGGGATGTATACATTTGCTTCATCTCCAGTATTTAATTTTAGAAGAAAAAAATGCTTTATCCCATAAAAAGACCCTGGGCTGTAGAGCAAGTTTAGTCTAACAGGTTTGTACTTCTTAAGGAATATCAGAATCTAGACAAGCATTGGGTAGTATATAAAAATTGAACTTTGTTGTTCTCACACTGCTGCCATCTAGAGGCCATCTGGATTTCTGCAGTTTAGTGAAATAGAAACTGATAGCTGAGACGACTGGGAAAAAGAGAAACACTTCATCATTTATTATTTTAATAGTGTTGTGCAACAATTAAAACCATAGCATATGTACACATTTCATAGGCAATTGTGTTATTCTTATTATTGCATAGGAATTAAAACTACTTAGTTTTGCGTCAACTTTCTTTTTCTTGGCTTTGTTTTCTTAATTGGAAAAAAACTGCAGATTATCTATTGAACACGATCCACAAAATTAGATTCACACTTTTTGTATACACTCTTAAGGAGTGTATTTAGGCATAGAAACAGGCTTGTGTAAGTAATATTTCACAGGAGTCCTACCTGGTTGTGCCCATACCAATGCTCTGGATTTTCTTTAGACCCATTGAATTACTTGGGCACATTTTGATACAATTGAGGAGGAATCTCTCACAAAAGAATTTCAGTAATGATAATTGGATTGGGTCCAGATTTGGCCGTATGCAACTGCAGACTTTCCTTTCTTCCTTATGGGATATTATGAAATAATCTATAGGGCCAATTGCTATACAGAGTAGGCTTAATGAGAAAAAATAACTATACCAAATACTGAGTATCCCTCCTCTCCTGCTAGTATTCCCTATCCATTTAACCTTTGTTAACAGGGAAATCTGCTTCTGGCACAAACATACATGCATTTAAATTTGTATTCTGTCTAATTTATGTGGGTGATGAATGTTTTAAAAATTGAAATCCTACATGCTCTGAGAATTAATTTGAGTGGGCGGAAACAGATTTCCGCTGTGTTTATGTCTAAACCCATGGTTAAGTACTGGCTAGGAAGTCTGGGAATTGTAGTCTAGCACAACTGAGATATAGCCAGTTAGGTCCCTACATTACTCCTTATTTACTCAGTATTAAGAAAATAATTTCAGGAAGAATATATTTTACATTCCTAAGAAAAAGGTACATAGAATAATTATTGGGCCACCTCTCATTTATTTTTTATGGTATTTGGAGCTATGCATTCTGTCCACAGAAGAGTTGGAAATTTCAGATGACATTCCATTCTTAAATGAAAGCAAATTAATCCCATCAGAAAATGCCTTATCTGCCATGTTAATCAATATGAAGTACAGATGGCAGATAGATTACTTTCACAAGTAAGCCATAAATCTGAAGGAGCGGTGTACATATGGGCTTCTCCTATGATGTCTGGCAACAAAATGCCCAAATTAGTCAATGCAGTTATATTAAGTTTAATAGCATTGGCACTGAAAATCATCATATGGTATTTTATCAGCAGAGAAAATACATTTGCTAGTGTGATCTATAATGCAATCTATGTATGTTTATGCAAGAAATGTCACATAGTGTTCAACGGACTTTATTCCATCATATTTCAGTTTTCACTGAAAATGCTAAACATATTGTATGCATTAGCTTGATAAAAAAAACTTGTGCTTTGCTTCAAGAGTCTGTAGAATCTTAACAGATTGAAAAAGAAAATCTGTACTGAAGATCCTACAGATGTTATGTAGATGACGGCATTGTTGTTCTTAACATGATTATGTAAGTCACTTTGGGAATGTTTTCTGCATTGAAGGGTGGGGTATACTTTAATCAAATAAATGCATTGCTTAAGTATACAGGGAAGACATCATATATGTGCAATGGGAACATCTGTTGTTCAGGGATTAATAAAAGTATGGAGTTGTGGAAATGACAGAGAGTGGGCTACTGATGGGTCTAGATATATGGTTTCTCAAAAGGAGATGAATTTGTATGTGTGTCAGAGAAAGAAAAAAACAACCATGTAATGCCATCTATAACTATTTACATATAATTCCAACTACATTTAGTATCTAGCTGATTACCCAGTCTTCCAGAATGCAACCTGATAGATGCAAGTCTGGCCTGTTGGCCTATCTACTGTTAGTATTGCAGTCATTGAACACAAAATGGTAATAATGTCAATGTCTTCTCATATAAGCATTGGAATACCTATTCAAATCAAAAGGACTGTTGATTTCTCATGTACAAAGTACAACAGCATCTAGAGGAGATTTCTGCTGTGCTCTTAAGGACAAAAAGCCCACCAGCAATACCATTTTAAAATCAACACGTGACATCATTATGTACTGTACATTCAAGAGGGCAAGGCTTGTATTGCACTGCCACACTGCAGTGACTTTACTTCCCTTATTTCACCACAGACGCTCATGTATGTTATTTGAATCTGAAACCTATAATAGAAGTGCTAAGCTTTATTTCAGAACCATTTGCCAATCATCTGGAGTGTTATAACAAATCACATATGGAAATTTGAAATAAGACTGCAGAATTACAGTCTAGCTTGCAGGTTGCTTTTCTATAATGTAGATAAGAAAGAATAATGGCATATGACTAGGAGTAAGTCATACGCTGCCTGAGTATATTGCAAGGCCCACAGTTTGATTAATTATGGTTTGTTCAATGAGCTGGAATTGGATGGATATACTAAGTGATTTTTGCTATTCTCATATTTCCACAAAGGACAATTTCATGGGAAAATAACCACACTTTAGCAGTGCTAAATTGGCAAAAATGCCACAGCTGTTTTTCTTTCAACTTGCAGTGACACAGCTCAAATTATAAAACGTCCATTTTGTTATCTGCTATGATGGGGTTCTGTTGACCGTTCAGGCTGGGATAGTTCCAATTGTCAGAGTTGATTCATCCTACTATCTTCTGCCTGAACATGGGACTCTCCAGTAGATTTGAAAGGTGACCTTATCAACAAGTTTTATTGTAATTATTCTTCTTAGCTTCCAATCAGAATGACAATTTCCTTAAAAACAAGCACATCTTGACATTTATCCAAGAGACTCATGTGAGCATTATACTCTCTTTGCATCTTGGCTTTAATGTTGGGGACAACATCTGGCTGGAAAACTATAGCACCACCTTAACTCTCAGTGGCAATCTACATGCAGGAAAAATGGCATCATAATGGCCAGGAAGCTCTATCTTCTCTCACCATTTGGATGATGATTTTGTAATTTTTCTACTGATGGCTGGAGAAGACTGGCTCAGATTGGCTCATGGGTACCCTATCTGATTTCAGCACACCTTTGTCTGTAGGATTATTCACTTTGGTGGAACTGGAAAGTAAAAAGAGTGTAGTATTGAAGTGCTCTTGACTGAAAATCAAAACATAATGGCACTGTAAATAGCAAATATTTGAGTTCCCTGTAACTTTCACCAGCGTCGGTAATAACTAAAAGCGGACCACTTATTAAAAAAGAAATAAAAGAGGCTATAGTCTTAATATCTGTATGTAATTACAGTAACCTTCCCAACCTGGTGACTTCAAATGATAAAGTTGCCAGAATTTCCACTTAACACAGTCATGCTAATTAAGGTTTTAGTTGTTGAAGCCTGACATATCTAAAAAAATATCAGGCTGAGGAAAACTGAAGGGATGAGTTCACACCATTGTGCCAAGCATGTTGTTTTGATTGTAGTTTGTTAAACAAGCCATTGTGAACTTATTTATATATCAAATTAATATATAAAACATAGTTTAGAAACATACTAAGTTAAAGCCAAAAACCTACTCTAAAGATTATCAAGAGGGATGAATCCAGCCATGGTTTTCAAGGCAAGGTGGCAGATCCTTAATTTACACCTTAACAGGTGCTGGGATGGTTCCTGAGCTCTCAATATCTGTAGGAACTGTTGGGATGAAGAAAAAAAATAGATGATTAACCTTCTTCTTTTTTTAAAAAAAAAATTCTGATTTATATGCTGCCCTTCTCCGGAGACTCAGGGCGGCTTACAATGCGTTAAGCAATAACCTTCATACTTTTGTATATTTTATACAAAGTCAGCTTATTGCTCCCACAAACCGGGTACTCATTTTACCTACCTTTGAAAGGATGGAAGGCTGAGTCACTCTTGAGCCTGGTAAGAATTGAAGTCGTAGTATTTGCAGGCAGCTGGAAGCTAAATACTACCTTTAACAGTAGCACTTAGTCAATTGTGCAATCAAACCTTCATTTTCTGATAGAAAATCCAGCTAGTACTTGGATTGGAATAATGTTCATTCTTACAGATGTTTGGTTCCAAATGTCAATTTTATATTCAAAGACTAGTACAAGACTTTTTTATCCACATAATTTTCTTGTCCTCTTTCCAACAGTTCTTCCCCGTCTGGCTAACCACCAAATGCTTCTGCTGAATCCCATTCAGAACTAGTATTTCACTGATTTAAGACCGAGCTATGCCAAGATCATCTGCAGGATTTGTGTAGTGTTTGACCTGAGTTCAGAAATGCAAAACAGACATGAATAAAGCTACTTAAAATTAACGTTTTATTTCTCCACCGCTTATGAAAGGGTATGAATGAAAGAGAAGTTTCCAATTATCCTCACCTAGTGTCATTACCTGATTCTTCCAAAGCAAAAAAAGTCATAAATTTATTGCAACAATATAGCGTGTACAGGAATAATAATGGTACTTTAATGTTCCTTTAAATACTGTAGCTGGGCTGGGAATTTTCTGCAATCCTTGCTTCCATGTAGGGATTGGAACAGAGCAATCTGATGATACTGCAATATAAACCCAGTGCAAAATTCATTTCTAGCACATGCCAACATCTCTCACTTTAGTCTGTGTTTTCAGAATCATTCGTTAGGAAAGCCTACACTATCAGGTTTCTGATATACCCCGGGAGAAAGTCTGATTCCTGCTATCAATTCAGCTATAAGATTAAACAGAACACATCTTTGTATCAACTAAGTTAGAAGATGCTTTCAAGATATTTACGCTACTAGACAATTCTACCTGATTTCATCTCAATTGACTTTATCCAGCAATGTTGCTTAAATAGCTCAATATTTACTGCCTTACAAATCTCCATATTTTATTCCTACTAGGGTGGGTGTTGGCAACCCATGGCTCCGGAGCTGCATGCAGCTCTTTCATTGCTGCCACTCCCTGTCACAGCAGGGGGAAGGGAAAGAATGTCACCCTTTTGCGGCAGTGGTGATGGCGAAGGCTGGAGCCTTAGTGTGGCAGTGAAGAGCCCCCATACTTGCCTTTGCACAGCAACAGGATTCCGCCTTTATCCTGATACATTTGCTGTTGCCGCCAGCAAAGAGGGCTGGGACAGAACAGCAGGGGAGGATGTTGTGGGGTGGGGGCCATTCCCCAGGCCTGGCCTTCCTTCTCCCTTATCGACAGGGCCAAGAGAAAGACAGGGTGGCATCGGGAAGTGCTCCCTCCCCTGGCTGAATGCCAAGCACAAAAGCCCAGTGGAGGTTGGCTGGCCTTGCAAAAACACCCCTATTGGTGAGTTGGATGGTGGTGTTTTCTTTTCGGTGAGAAATGAGTCCAAATGGCTCTTTGAGTGTTTAAGGTTCCTGAACGCTGTACTAGGGGAAATGAATATGTTTCAATAGATTAAAACAATTTTGATTTCAGTAGTGGATACTGTATTTCTCAAAATAAGGAGCCAAATGCTTTTCCTCTTTTCTTCTCAGGATGCTTTGGGAAAATTCTCATTTCTGTATTGTTTTTAATACAGCAACATTAAAATGTATGGACTTCAGCTCCCAGAATTCCCCATTACATTTAAGAAATTCTGGGAATCGGTGTATACACATTTAATATGTTGACTTGTTGAGTTTAAGAAACACTAATCTAAAGCAATGTAACTTGTATGTTGTTCAGTTTTCCGACTAGGTTCTTCTTTACTTCAAAATCAGCCACATCTATCCCTTCTGGATTTTCACTGAGAATGTTTTAAAAATTTAATTTTTAAAAATCTAATAAACTTAGTGTTCACTGTAGATGAAATTAGATTTCACTATTAGATTTTTTTCCCCATTTAATGAAGTTAGTGTTTGCTGTAGTTTGGGTTGCTACCAATACCTACTTGTTTTTCAGTGTGCAAAATCTGCAAATGTAAGAAATTTGTTAAATTATGGGATCATTCCCTAAAGGTGAGATCTTAAACTTAAGCATGTTGAGGTGAAAAGAGGCTAGAGACCTTCAGATTAAACTGTCATGCTCTAATGGTTGGACTATTGGTAATATTGCCAGATTGGAAAAGTAAAGAAAGTTGTAAAACTTCTCTTTTGAAAATCTGAAAAAAACCTCAATAGTTAGTGTCAATAAAAGGTTAACACTTTATGGAAAGCCAGAATATTAAATGTGTCTGCAGACTGTAAAAATAAAAGATCTCACAACCATGGGATTACCATTTAAATTGTTTGAAGATAACTCTAGTGTCCCTAAATTTTTAGGAAACGTATTAGATACAGCCACCCACCCCATGAAAACAAAACAATGCAGTTTCAACCTTTTATCTTAACACAATTTTGTGAAGTGGGCATAATCAACCCTTATTTTCTAGCCTAAAATTTTCTGAACCCAAAGCCCTCCACTTCAGATGGGGCAATCTCTCCAGAACTCCAAGCTAGTACAGTCAAGGAAGCTATAATTTCCAACCATTTGGAAGTCATTAGGTTTGCGGAGGGGATTATATCCTGTTTGTTTTGAATGCTTTAATGGTGTAGCGGAGCAGTTTTGGAAAACTGTCGCGGATCCATGAAGACAGCACCCACCTTGGGCGCTCAGGCAATCAGAATCAGATTTCCACTTGTGGAAGGGCACATTCTAAACTGCTCTAAGCCACGGCTATTAATTTGGGCAGACAGGCGACGACGTCCTACAACACTAGGGTTGGGGAAGGCCACGAGGAATCCCAGTCTGTTCCCTATGTTAAAATTTATGAGTGCTTAATCTCCGGTCCATGGCTTTCTATTTCTCTCCCCTTCTCTTGCCTAGACGGCCATCCCGCTGTTTAGCTACGCTCCCCTCGCTACCCCTCCCTCCCTCCTCTCCCCACAACCCCGCGCCGCCCTGGTCCGGCTGTCTCCTTCCAATCCGCTGGATCTGGCCTTTCTCCCGCTCCCCTCCTTCCACCCGATCTCCAGGTCTAGCGAGTCCCCGGGGGCGAAGTGTGGGAAGTGCGAGTTTCCGCTCCGATTGTCTGTCCCTGGCCGCCACCCCCGCCTGGCTTGCAGGCTTCGAGAGCAGCCGCTCAGACACAAGCAGGAGAGGGTCGCGGGGAACCAGAGCCCATCGCGAGCGCGCGGCGGCGGGAGCTGCAGGATCTGCAGGCGACGGAGCGCTCGGACAGGGTCTGGAGCAAGGAGCCGTCGGCGCTGTGAGCAGGAAAGAGCGCGGCTGGTGGCTTGCGTTGCACTCGGACCTGGGTTCGGAACCCGACCCAAGCCGCCGCCTACAAGGAGGGGATGCCGGAGAGACGCCGAGGGAACTGGGGAAGAAGCCCGCCGCTCGCCCTAGAGAGATGGAGCCGCCGCCGCTGCTGCTCCAGCTCAGAGTCCTCCTGATGCAACTGCTGGTCGCCTATTCTCTCTTAGTTCTGCTTCCGCCGGCTGTGGCGCCCATCTGCCCGGAGTCATGCGACTGCCAGCAGCAGCAGCAGCACGTCCTCTGCACCAATCGGGGACTGCGGTCGGTGCCCAAGGCCGCCGAGCCGCAGGACATCCTCACCTATAGCCTGGGCGGCAATTTCATTGCCAATGTCTCGGCTTTGGACTTTTACCGCTTGGTGGCACTGCAGCGCCTAGATTTGCAGTATAATCGGATCCGTTCGCTCCATCCGAAAGCCTTCGAGCGCCTGGGGCGTCTGGAGGAGCTTTACTTGGGCAACAACCTCTTGGCTTCCTTGGCGCCCGGCACACTCCGCCCATTGGCTAAACTGCGAGTCCTCTACATCAACGCTAACGAGATCGGTTATCTAAGCACGGCTTCTTTTGCTGGTCTAGGCAATCTGATCAAGCTGCGGCTGGACGGCAACTTGCTGGCCTCTCTGAGCGATGCCACCTTTTCAGGACTAACCAACCTGCTGTATTTGCATCTGGAGGCCAACCAGATCCGTTGGCTGAGTCGTAATGCCTTTGCTGGCCTTGGCAAGCTTCGCTTCCTTGACTTGTCTGGCAACCAGCAGAATTTGCTGCGCCACCCAGACACCTTCAGGTCTCTGCGCTTGCTTAGCACCCTCCTGCTCTCTGGGAATGACATGCAACAGCTAGGGAAAGGACTCTTTCAACATCTCTCCAACTTGGCCAGGTTGTCATTGAGTGGAAACCGCCTGACGTGGTTGGCAGTGGAGGCTTTTGCTGGTCTGGGGTCTTTGAAAGAGTTGCATTTGGAAGGGAACCTACTAAGCCAACTGCCTGTCACCTTATTTCAACCTCTGCAAAGCTTGGAGGTGTTGGATCTGAGTAACAACCTCCTCACTACTCTTCCTGCTGGCACCTTTGGTCCCCTAAATAAGTTGCGGGAGCTCAGTTTGCAGGGAAATGCCCTGGCCTCCCTGTCTGGGGACCTCTTTACCTCCAACCCAGCATTGTATCGCTTGGAATTGGATGGGAATCCCTGGAGCTGCGATTGCCACTTGCGAGGGCTGAAGCAGTGGCTGGCATCCTGGCATTCCCAAGGCCGGCTCCTGACTGTGTTTGTCCAGTGCCACCAGCCACCTGCCCTGGCTGGGAAATACCTTGATTACTTAGATGATGTGCAACTCTTCTTGCTTTCTAATGGCTCTTGTTTGGAAGGGTTAACATCTGCAAGCCCTGGAGGCAATGGTAACTCTAATTTAGACCTGGGCCTGGATAAACAGAGCCCCCCACCTTCTGTTTCAACTGGGTTGGTAACAGGGTCCCAGAAGATGGTACCCGAAAAGGGAAGTTGGAATGTGGAGACCAATCCAACCACCCTGTTGCCCAACTTTCTTATCAGTACTAGGTCTCCCTCTGTACTTGCTGCTGCCTGGCCTCGGCGAGCGGGAAAACACCACTTGGTCTCCTCGGTGTCTAGTACCCTTCCTCTGGTCACCGATCCATGTGATTTTAACAAATTGTTTTTGTACAACCTGACAGTGGATACTGTCACTGAGAGTGCAGTGACAGTGCACTGGGGGGTCCGCCCGCACCGCAGCCCTCGCTTGTTAGGGCCAGTGCGCTTCAGAGTCCTTTTTGATCGCTTTGGCACTGCCATCAAGTTCCAGCGCTTTGTTTATCTCCCTGAATGGAATGAGCCGGTAGCCACTCTGCGAGAATTGCGTCCAGATACCCCATATCTGGTTTGTGTGGAGGGAGTGATGGGGGGCCGGGTCTGTCCAGTGGCACCACGGGACCACTGTGCAGGTTTGGTCACTTTGCCTGAAGAGGGTGTGGGGGCAGCAGTTGCTGCTATGGCTGGGGGGACCCAAAGCTTGGACCAGCAGCTCCTCACCCTTGTGCTACTGGCAGTCAATGCACTGCTACTCTTCCTGGCTTTGGCAGCCTGGGCTTCCCGCCTGGTGCGGAAGAAGGTCCTAGGGTGCCGTCGGAGAAAGGCGGCCTCACCAGTCCATATTAGGCAGATGTATTCCACCCGTCGGCCCCTCCGGTCCATGGGGACTGGCGTCTCCACCGACTTTTCTGGCTTCCAGTCCCACCGTACACCGCGTAGTGCTGTTTGTGCCTTACGTGAGGCTGACCTCATTGAGTTCCCTTGTGAACGCTTCATGGATAGTAGCACTGCAGGGAACAGCAGTGTCCTACGTGGAGAAGATAATTTGTTGCAACGGTTTGCAGACTAGAGATGGGGCTCTAAGCTAATTTGCAAGTAAGCTATCATGAAGTGGCTGCTGGTATTATGTTTTAGTGAAGTCTGTGAGAATGCAGCTTCTGCAAAGGTGGCCCCCCATATTGCGAAATTACAACTCCCAAAAGCCTTAGTTAGCATGGCAAATTGTAAAGGGTGCAGGGAATTATAGTTCAGCAATAACTAGACTACCCCCTGTTTCTTATCTTCCTATCCTATCTTTAGATCTGCAAAAAAATATGTATATATAAAGATGGTTGATTAAAAATGGGGTAACTCCTGGAGTAAGATATACTTTTTTAAAAAAAGCAAAAACGGTTTTCCTGAATTTACTTAGATGATTTGCAGTCTATGATTCTCTAAAAACCAATTAGAATGGGAACCTACTACACTCTTAAATTGCCATAGTTGTGGCTAAATGGCCATTGATCTCTATTTGTGAATTAAGTAGATACTAACATAAAAAGAATTTTAGTTGTCAAGTCATTCTAGTCATCAGTTGTCAAATAGATACAGAATCTAACAATTCCTAACTTGCTGATGTAACTCTGTAGCTACTCAGTATTATCCTTGGGTAAGAAATGAACTAAAATAACTGGAATCAAACAAAAAAGGGTACAGAAAGTTTTATGCAAATATTTGAAGCTGTACAAATTTGGGGCCATTTCAGGTTACATCAGATTCTCGCTTTTGCACCATTTATTTAGAACTGATATAAACAAGATCAAGCCAGAAAATTTTATTTTCAGTGTCACTTGCCAATATATAGATCTGCAAAAATCTGCACAACCATTAAATGAGAGTGAAAAGATAGAAAGATGTAGCTCTTCGGTGTCATTTCATGGTTATCTGCATTTATGGAGACCAGATATAATAGCATTAGCAATTGGATGGTGCAAAAAAGTAGTCTACTTAATACATCCTAGACAGTAGAGATATCATTTCTTCAGACACAGAAAGTTCTATAAACATGGAGCCTAATGGTTGGAGCCTTTTGCACGCTAGTTCTGACT
Source organism: Stegonotus admiraltiensis (assembly GCA_032468215.1). Taxonomy (NCBI): domain Eukaryota; kingdom Metazoa; phylum Chordata; class Lepidosauria; order Squamata; family Colubridae; genus Stegonotus; species Stegonotus admiraltiensis. The sequence goes on from JANHZT010003064.1 coordinate 116,440, forward strand.
AGGCTTTGCAAACATTGAGAGCAACAGCAGAGGAATCAGTATAATTATTATTGCTTTTAAATAAAACTCTACTCATAGAAGAGGCTGTTAAGTGTCACTCCCTTGATGGATAGCTGAGACTCTCCTGGGTATAACTCAAAGTACAATTCAACTTTTGGTAGATGCCTGTTGGCAGTTTGCATCAATGGTATTTCCTCAGCTGATGTCACTCTTATCTAGAATATGTATTTAGGATGAGCCAGATTTGCTTCTTGCTTTTCAAAAAAATGTGAACCCCAATTACTACTATGATGCAGGGAATATTCTTGAATTTGTGCTATTAGACACTGATTTTTAATTCTTATCAGCTCTTCCAAATTATAGTTTTAGATTAAAAATATTTTTTCTAGAAGGGCTTTGAAAACATGTTTAACTTGTGACCTTAGAATGGTGCTTTTTTATACTGACCAGGGCTTTCTTTTATTAAGCGAATGTAAGAAATTTTAGTGTATGTTTATATAACATGTTAAAATAAATAAATAAAATGATGAAGAAAGGGAGGAATAAAGGAAGGAAGGAATGTTAATTTTGCAAAATTCAGATGTCGACACTGCTAGGGAGAAGAATCCTAATCCAATTTGTTATAATTTGTTTAGAATTTTTTTTTACAGTGGTCTTAAATAAATACTTTTTGGTACTTCTACAGCTTTGCCTATTTTTAAAAAAATCTTGTTATTCATAAATGATTTTGAATAGAGATATAGGAGCTTTCAGCTAAACTGGAGAAAGTAGATTATGTTGCTGTCCTATGATTGTTGTGCAGCAACACTCTCCTCCCCGATATTACATAATGAGCCACTAAACCTTGCTAGGTTTCTGGAAAGTTGCTTCAGGAATTGGAAGAATTTCCTTAAAAGATACTTCTATCCAGTGGTGAGATTCAAGTAATTTAACAACCGGTTCTCTGCCCTAATGATTTCTTCCAGAAACCAGTTTGCCAAACTGCTCAGAAAGTTAATAACCGGTTCTCCCAAAGTGGTGCAAACTGGCTGAATCCAACCACTGCTTCTATCCCATTTGGAAAGAATTCCCTCTTCTTCCTCTGCACTTCAGCCCCATTCAGCAGAAGTTACCGGCCTAGTGAAATGCATTTTTGGATAAATGCGTGGGCTGCTAGGGGACGAAAGTATAGAGAAGCACACATTGTGATTTTCATGATAGAAATCTCACCCTCTTTATAATGCCTTGGTATGACCATACTTGGAATACTGCATCCAGTTTTGGTCACCATGATATTAAAAAAGATATTGATACTCTAGAAAGAGTGCAGAGAAGAGCAACAAAGATGATTAGGGACTGGAGGCCAAAACATAAAGAGTGGTTGTTGGAATTGGGTATGTCTAGTTTAATGAAAAGAAGGACTTGGGGGAGATATGATAGCAGTGTTCTGATATCTCAGGGGTTGCCACAAAGAAGAAGGTGTCAAGCTATTCTCCAAAGCACCTGAGGGCAGGACAAGAAGCAATGGATGGAAACTAATCAAGGAG
>JANHZT010003064.1:120977-135619 GCA_032468215.1 Stegonotus admiraltiensis
GCCAAATTTGATTTAATTGGTTTTAAATTGTTTTTTAACTTTTGTATCGTGCTGTTTTATTTGATGGCTGTTCACCGGCCTGAGTCCTTCGGGAGAAGGGCGGTATATAAATTTAATAAATAAAATAAAAATAAATAAATATTTTTCCAGAACTTATGTCCCTCTTGACATAAGGGAAATTGCTTAAAAGTAAATATGAATAGAATTCAGTTGCATGTTTTTGGATTACAAATTGCATTAGAGTAGACTTTATTTCATCATACTGCTTGTGTTTATTTAGTTTCTGACCTTTTAACAGGGAGATTACTAGTCTGTAGCCAAAGGATATTAATACATAAATAATCTCAGTAAAGGCTTTATGGATTTGAAGATTCCTAAATATTCACATGAAGTTCCAGTATTAGGATTGGCTGCATTACTGATAAGTAACAAAGGCCTAAGAAAGAGGTTATTCTGTAAACCAATGTTAGGATTCGGGTGACTGTTGAAGTTCAGTTATTATATTGATCTTCTAAGATAGAGATATAAGAACATGTAAAGTAGCTTTGTGATGGCAAAGGACTGAACTTATTAAAAATAGATAGGATTAATTCACGAAGTATGATACAATCCATGATTCTGTCTGAGTTTTCCCTGGGTACATTGGACTTCAACCCTATAATTCCAAGCCAATTTACTCTTTCAAACTAGGAGCACTAGACATGTCCAACTGTAGCTTCTATCATTTCTAATCCCCAATACACATACTATCAGTAATTGTGAATATTATACAGCACGAGACTAGGGAACACCTGACTGGGGAATGTTAGATCAAGCAAATTAATCTTAGCATCATTCTTTTGTCACAGAAGATACAGCCTTATTAGCGTTTAGCACAATATTAATTAATTCGTCTCTGAAAATATTCCATTTCATGCTTAGATATGATTATTACATCTCATATGAAAAGCCAGTTAACAATAGAAACATCTGTTCTCTGTCCCTGCAAATGAACTTTTGTACTGTTAATCATTTTGAACGGCTGTTTTTGTTTACTGGGCTTCGAGGTAGGGCTGAGATCCACAAAGTGGGAATACAATTGATGATAGCTTTCCATCAACTTAAGTTCCAGTTTTCCCTCTGAGAAACAGTAATTTTGTTTGGATTTCAGAAGCCAATAGCTTAGTAAAGCAAGACAACTTTAGAGAGAAGGCATTAATAAAGGGAAGAATGTACATGAACCCTAAATTTGCAGCTTTTAAGGAGCAGTATACATATTCCATTATCTTTGTGATATTTATAACAAAGAAATAAAATTGAATGGGAGGAGAACTTGTACTTCAACTTGTACATTTCTACATATAAAAGTCTTATTTCACTGTCTTTATTTGAATCAAAGGGGAAAAAACTTTGTTTTTAAGGATCACACAATTATCAGTTGTCAATATCTTCTCATTATTTCTTTCTGCATTCCACAACAAATTATTGTTCTTCATATTATTTACTAGTCAAAAGGTTTGGGTTGGGAAATAGTTTGTGGAGTTACACCCATGTATTGTCAAATGGAACCCTTTTCCTAGTTTTAAAATATGGGCAACATAAATTTGCTCAACCACTTTATCCAAATTATTGGGACAGGTTTCAAGCTCTCCTGATGTATTTCTATCACTTGTCATTTTTTATTTGTTCCTTGGTTTTCCTCCAGCTCTGTTTCTACTTGACTTTAAAATATAATTGGATTCTATCTACCAAACAACCAAGCTAACTTATTAAGGCAGGCTTACATTTCATAAATGTCAAAGCTCTTGTATGTGAATATTCACTTATTTCTGAAACTCTTTATTCATCATATTCTGCTAAAATGAAAGCTGTAATAGAGTTCTTGCTTTGGCCAGAGGCAAAGACATCCAGTCTGATGTTAAAAACTAGCTAGAGAGAGTACTTTTTTCAAGTCTATATAACAAATTAATTAATTGTTGGCTTCAGGACTGTGACCTTAAGAAGCAAGATAGAATAATTGCTTTAGGAGTAGATTTCAGAATTGGCATCACTATTCCTCATCCACTTGAGCTCCAGATGAAAGCCAAATTCTGAAGCATCAAGACTTACTTTTTCCTTACTATTATCTCTATTCATAAAAAGCAAAATTCCTTTTGAAGCATCTTACTCTTTGGCAAAGAGCTGAGAATACTACCAGCTGCCATCAAGGTTAGGGGCTATTTTCCTAATACTCAAGTAGACAGTCTTCTTCTTTCAATGCATGCATATATGTGAAAAAGGCATTTTAGTCCACATTCCATTTAATCATTCTAAATTATTCCATCTAAATATGGTATGTACAAGGGTAGCTTTATGCATCTGGAACAAGAAACTATTGTATATAGTTCTTGGTTCAAACAAGAGTTGATTACTGGATTAGTCCATTTCCTGATTTCAGAATACATTGAATCATAAAGTAATCAAATGAACAGAACTTCTCATACAAAATATAGCCCTTGTAAAAATAACCAAGCCTAGCATATTTTGTGAATCCAGCATCTCATTTCGTACTGACATGGTCCAGATATATTATCCAAATTCATCTGTATATTCAGAACTATCCATATTAATATTGTTTACACCAGACTTCATAACTGATATTCTTGAACTATATTGGTCCATCTCCCATAACATACAGCCAACATGGTCAAAGGTTAGGTCTTGTGTGGAAGTGGTCCAATACATATGTCAGGAACTAAGCTAAAAGAATCTGTTTTGCACTGAGTAACAAAAGATCTCCAGATAAATTTTCCCAGACATTTTTGAAATGTTGGAATTTGAACTAGGACCTTTTGCATTTCCAGCATGTGGCTTAACTATGAACTTCCTTCAGTCTCTTCTATTGAAGATTCTCAGAATGAAAATAAAGAAGTCAGTCTAAAAAGCCTCTTAAACCACAGACACTTGAGTAAATTTAAAGTAGTTAAAGTAGTTAGAGAGAGTTTTCAATTTCTGTACAAGTCCAGTTTGGATGACTGGATTCAATCCTTTGTATGTTTATGTGAAGTGTTGGTCAATCTGTTGATGTTCTGCTGTTTTGAACAACTTTGGGAGGCATTTTTACACATGTAATACTAGGACAGGAGTCTGCAACCTTAAACACTCAAAGAGCCATTTAGACCCATTTTCCAAAGAAAAGAAAACACCGGGAGCCACGAAACCCTTCCCATGCCTGACTATTTCTTGAGCGGCCACAAAACTAGCATATGTAGTTGATTTAAATGTTCTGTTTTCTACAGAAACTTTACTTTTCTTGGATTTATCCATGGTTGGCCTACTGGGGGTTGAAAAGCTCAATAAATTGTGTGCTGGTGGGTGTCACACATTGGTGGATGTGATGCATATTTTGAGTGACAGAGCCGCAGCAGAGAGGTGAAAGAGCCACATGCGGCTGCAGAGCCACAGGTTGCTGACCCCTGTACTAGGATCTAAGTTCCCAGTGCCTTTCATATGACTTTTTCTTTCTTCGGTCTATGGTACCCATAGTGTACTTAATTTCACTGAACTTGTCAGTGAATAATGTACTTCTGTGTTAGAGATCAGAAAGAGGGACAAAAGCCAAGAAGAAAGAACTCTGCCTTATCTATAAGTCTTCCTGTGAATTAATCACCTCAAGCAATCTCAGTGTCTATACTTCTGTTTCAGTTTTAAACATCTTGCTACTATGAAAAGCCATGTTCTGGTATATACCACTTGAAGTTAGGTTGATAGTTGCCACTTTAGTGAGCTACAGTTTGAGGCTGAATTCAAACCAGATGTTTATTTTTCTGTCAGAAGGTTTTTTTCATGTTGTCTAGGGAGCATTGGGTAGTAGGAAGGGGGAGAAACAGAGATGGGAATAGAAGCAAAATATTTATGAAAATAAGATATATTTTTGAGGGTGGAAAAGGAAGGATCATGCAGGTAATGAGAACAAAAAGCAATGAATAAATTTCCAAATGGGTAAGGTATTAAACACCCACTCATCCCCATGAGGAAAAACAACTTAGAGATTGAAAAAAGCATGCATTGCAAATTGTTGAATGGCAAGGAGGCATATGAGTACAGAACAACTGGATTTCATTAAGCCTACAGAAATTGAATAATTTAATAGCTTGCACATATTTTCTACTTCAGAATATCCTCTTCAGGTATAGAACATTTTATTCCTTCCTATACTGACACTTGTACAGTAACACTTAGTTTTATTGAAAATGCTATTGTCCTAAGATTATTTTATCTGCAGGAGAATTTCTGTCTCTGGAGGAAAGGAAATGATCACAGTTCCAACTCAATGTGCTCCAGACATTTATTCATTTTAGTTTTTAGAGTCTGCCCAACTCAGAGGATCTGAGCAAATAATAAGATATGAAAATTATAAAAGTAGCCATAGAAGTAAATAAATAAAATATCACATAATAAATCTCTGCCAAAATAGAAACTTAACTAGGGTTGAAATAAATTTGTCTTTAAAGATCTTTTAATAATCAAGCAGAGGGAGTTATAAGACCTTAAGGGAATGAAAGTTTCAAAGTGGATTAACAAATTCCAAGCATGCCTACATGAGAATGAAGACATTTAGGATAGGATATTTGCATCTATGGATTTTCATTCATCTTACCATAGATGAAATTCTAATTGAGAACTATTTTATATGCATGTGTTGGGGTATAAAAGAACAATTTTACCCCTATTGAAAAATTAGGTTATTTTCATAGCTATTATACTACATAGATACAGAAATTGATAAAGTGTGGAATTATTATATTTCAAAAATTTGGAATTTATTTCACTGTAAAGGATTGTTCAGTCTGGATTGATGCAAAAATATTTTAAGTATTTTTGGACAGACATTTGTATGCATACTAACAATGTTGGTTTGTGAAATATCAGCCAATGTACTCAGCAATATCTTGGGAGGAGGGTTGGGAATCCAAATCTGCAAAATGGTCCATCACAGTGCAGTGCCATTATGCAAACGTCATTCCATTTTATATGTTTTGCCATAGCATGCCTATTCAAAAGTTGTAAGTTTGTATCATAATGTGTACACTTTTTCAAGTATAAAGGGCATAAATGTGTGTTGTATTTTGAGTTTCATTTTTTTCTTTTTCTTCTCATCTATGCATATGTCTCTTTTCTTTATTACATTAAACGAAGTACTTTAAGATATTGGCACCTTGCAACTCTTTTTCAAGGCCACAAGGAAGGGAGTTCTTGCTGTGTGCATAAATGATTATTTACTATTGCTACTTATTTTGTAGCCTTTTCCTGCTTATTCTCCTAGCAATAATAAAAAATAAATGCCAGTAATCAAAATGTAACAACTCCAATCTGGTTTTAACTGAAATCCTTTGCTGTGGCACATAACTGTCAGAGAGAGACAAAGCACTAATTTTACTAGCAAGCTCTAGGAGTGGCTAATGACAGTGAGCCAAAATGAAAAATTAATTCGATAAAAGCATAGAGATTTTTGAAAGATGAAAGAGAAATATCCAAACTTTTCAGAAATACCAAACATTGAAAGATAAAAACAGCAACACCAAGAAATAGTCTTTACCCACAAATTAGTCATGTGGCAATGGAACATTTCATATCAGCTGGGTGGGGGGAATGAAATATTGGGTAAAGGGATAAAGGGATGAGGCCTGATCATTTTTAAAATTCAAGATAAAACGATGAATGGGTTTAACCAGGAACACTCCTCCTGCATGGATTTAAGGCTGCTCAGATTATCTGTTGCCCCACCATCATGTTCCCCGGATAATTCCCCTGGATAAATAATAGCCATACCAAACTGATTGACACACAGCTGAATCACACTATATGGATCATATAGGGTACAATAACATCTATCCCCACTTTCTGGTTACTAGTTTTGAGCCATATGCCTCCACCTCATCTACGAAGAGAAAACACTTTACTGTGAGAGTATCAGAAAATAATTAGTAATACTCACCTACCAATCAGTGTGGATATTAATGATGCTATAAATAACAAGTTTCACTCCCGATGCTTATTAAGACAGTCAGAAACTTGCTGGATAACGACTTCAATCTGCTTCAGGCTTGGATGCAAGAATGCTCGTCTATTGTTTCTCCAGAATGTCACAACATTCCCTGCTTTACAGCTGAACCAAAAGGATTCAATGTACCTTGTAAGACCTGGTCAATCCTCAACAGGATTAGGATCCAACATGGCAGGTGTGCTAGGGATGTAGGTGTTATTGAGAAAAGCTCTTCTCTTCAGAATGTAACTGTGGTTCTCCAAAGCAGATGGTGCATCATATTGTGAAACAGTGCCCAATAAGTGCATTCCGGGGAAAGCCCAGAGGCTTTCTGTATGCAACCCCACATTGTATTGATTATACAAATAGTCTACCTTCGAATTTGTAAATAAACAGTTTCATATTTGCTCATTGACAACGTAATTGTGATATGATTTTTAACAATTTTGCCATATGCTAAATAAATAAATAAATAAGACCACCACACCATGTTAAAAATAATTCAGCTTTTCAACTTATTTTTGAAGGCGTCTAAAAAAGTGACAATTTTCATACAAGGCTGTACTACGAGAGGGACAGATTTTTAAAACACCATGTCAGATTCAAGGATCTTTCTTGGAAGCAATGACTCCTGACTTTTCTTGTCATTAAGAGGGATAGTGGGAGAACCAATCCAATTTGCAGCAGTTCTTTGTTAAATAAAATGAACTTTGCTTAGCTGATGTGGTCATGGCCAGTGAAAGAAAATAATACATTTTTTTGTGATGGCTGTAAGATCATCCCTGGATACAATCAGGCTCACAAAAAGGTAAAGAATAATTTTAATTCTTGTATTACAGGCATTTGAACCACTTTTCACCCATCCAGCTTTTCTTTTAAAGCCAAAATGCAGATTATTGTTTATCTAGAGGGACTTAATATCAAAATTCCTAGGAAAGGATTGATGTTCCAAAGACAATAGGTAATCTTTAAGCATTTGTTTTATTGCCCTAAGACTACTGAAATCTGGCAGCAGGCTTGTGTTCAGATATGTGATTTCCTGATGATTTTTAAAATGACTATATATAGAAGATATGTAAGAACTGTGAGATATTTAACATACACAAAATTTAAAATCCCTTTGTCCTTGGAAATCTAAAGATGCAACAAAGTCCTGGTTGAACTACTTATGATGATGTTGTCAGATAATGCCTCTGCCCAGTGAAAAACAAAAACTACAAGTTCAACTGCTGCAATATTAAGGGATACCAACAGATCACCTGAAACATGAAAGTGAACATTTCTATGAACTTGCTGTGCTGCATAAAGAGTTGGACTCTATGGTCCAAAATGGCCTCTTCTAGCTGTATCACTTTGAGGTGTGCCAACTTGTTTGTTTGACAATAACTCTATGACTTACAAAAAAATTGCATTCTCTACTTTCTAAATTTTAATAAAATTAAGGATGATTTTTTTCCCCTGGGAGTGAAAATAATGGTTTCCTCTGCTTATCAATAATATAGATCCACTTATTTCCACAATTGTTTTACCTAGTTTATTATCCTATGCAAATGCCTTCTTGGCTACAGTTCTATAAAATGGGCCTTTTCATTCTTCATGACTTCCTCTACTTTCACTGAAAGACTATAATATTCTTGTTCTGACATGCAATTGTCTGCATTGTCCCTGTTTAATCTTAAAATACAAAAAAATATAAGCTCAAAATTCATAGCATGTTTTGATATCAAATCCCTCATCCTATCACCTGGTCATGCAGATTGGGACTTATGAACCAAACAATTGGGAAATATCAGCTTGTCCTCTTTTATTTTATTGAGGACAATGTACATGTAGAAATACAAAACAGTGACATTTTTGTAAATAGGGAAGTGATTTACCACAGTAGTCTTTTGAGTCATTGTCTCCCACCCCCCGCCCCATGCCTAATCTAGCCCACAGTCCTGGGACTTTTTCCTATTTTCTCAACCAAGTACTAACCAGATCTGATTCTGCTTAGCTTTGGTAGAATAAAAGAAATGACTTAATTATGAAATCTCAAATCTTATAGGACTCTGTGGAAGACTACATTTGAAAATTCCTGTGTTTCTGCATGCCGATGTTTAGCCTGCAGAGAGGAAACTAACCATTTCCCAGACCCGAACAATAGCATGTTGACTATGAGGCTGAAACTGAACCATCAGATGCCCCCCAGCTGCAGATCTGGTATGATAGAGATAACCAATTTAGCTTCTATAGCAGTTTGAGCTACGACTTTTAGGTAGTTAAGTCTGTGCAACAAAATTTCATTACTCTGGACTTAATACAGAGTAGCTCTCATTATTGTGAAATCTTTATGTTGCTATAGTGTTAGATGATAGTAAAGCACAATTAGACAAACCCAGGTTAGACTTCATTGCTTATTACTCAGAATGGCTTATAGTGCTGCCTGAGAGTATCAGCCTTTAGTTTTTAGGGCTCAAGACTTTATCTAAAGAAATGTGATGCCACCTTGTGGATCTAGGATTTATTGCAAAAGCATATTCTAACTTTTTTGTAGGAGGGCCAAACTTCATAGTATTTTGGGAGATAAAGAGGAAACCAGATTATATTTCTTGCTTAGTTTCCTAACTTCTACCCAGTTCTGTAATATTTTTAATGTACCCTAAAAATATAAAATAAATATATATGTTTATTACATCAATATATACATACATTGATGTAATAAATATATGGTCTTTATATGAATGTTTGGAGGCAGCAAGTACATACTACATTTCAGTTCCTCTAATGTAGGGCTGTCAAACTTAATTTAATTGAGGGCCGCATATTTGATCTTGGGGGCGTGATGGGGTGTGGCCAGGGGGTGTGGCCAGATCAATGTCACTTGTGTCAGGAGCGCCTGTGGTGGCCCAAGCCCTCTGCCAGTGAAAACAGAGCTTGGAAGGGCCATGCATGGTCCTACGAACTTGGTCTTTGCTGGTAGAGGGTTGCAGGAGGCTGTTGCAGCTGAAAACAGAGCTCAGGAGGGCCTTGTGCAGCCCTCTGAGCTCCTTTTTCACTGGCAGAGGCAACACGTGCCGGTCCTTTGGTGTTTCCAGGCAGCCCAAGGACCAGATCTAAGAACCCCATGGGCCAGATCTGGCCCATCGGTCTTGAGTTTGACACCCCTACTCTAATGTATTTGTGAGTTTCGGGAACAATCCATTTAGATATGAATGGCTGCCTGTGTATTTCCTGAACTTGTAAGAAAGTTAAACATAAAGAAAAGTTTCAAAAAGGTGTTTATATTTCATCAAACAATTAAGCCCAGTCTGGAATTATGAGAGAAGATTGTATTTGTCACCTCTATGAAATGATCCTATACCATTGTTATTTTCACAAATACTGGTCCAATCTGTGCTAATTTCACTATTTCATCTAATTCAGCTCACATTAGTTTACTCTGCAGAATAAACTAATATAATATAATTGAATTGAATTTTTGAAGTTCGCTGCTGAATTTGCATGGGCTTTACATGCCCAGCTATGATTTTACATTTTTGTGTATATAATAATCCAGCTCAAACAACATGTACGCAACAGAAATAAACAGTAACAAAATAACCATTCAAAGTAACAAATAACCACACAAAGTTTTAAAATCAAGTAACCATACAAAGTTTTTTTTTAAAGCCTAATATATAAAACATAAAACGGGGAACGAGCAGGAATATTTGAGAATCCTGCTTGAACATTGTTAGGTGTGTATATACAGGTATGTTTTGGGGGCACTTTCTACACTATTTTCAACCATATAACTTAATCATCATGACCAAACCATGTCAGCACGTTGTGTTCACACTAGTTGCTGATATTTTGTATTTGACTTGTATTTATTCATCACCCTTTCATTCTTGAGCTTATTTGTTTGTTTGCTTTTTACAATGTATGGTAGACTACCCCATTTCCATTGCATTCAACTTATTCATATGTTTCTCCTAACTCTCATTTTCATGTAGCAATATAGGTGGAATCACACTCTAATATATACCGCTGCCAAGGTACATAGTTTCATTTGAATTACTCTAATTTTTCACCATGTATATATAAATTGAAATTATTCACTCATTTTTGCTGTCAAAGACATTAGTCTTTGATTTATTAATTTCCTTTGCTCTTACTTAAAAGTTTGGTATGAGTAAAGACCACCTAAGTGAACAAAAGGAGGTGAGTCTGTTTCTATAGGAGTCAATGTTTATGGACATTTTGTTTTCTAATTCATATGTAAAACATGGTTGACCTTCTAAGGGAAACATAGCAGGGGTGAAATCCAGCAGGCTCTGGAGAACCGGTAGCAGAAATCTTGAGCAGTTCGGAGAACCGGTAGTGGAAATTTTGAGGAGTTTGGACAATCAGCAAATACCACCTCTGACTGGACCCAGTGAGGTGGGAATGGAGATTTTGCAATATTCTTCCACCAGGAGTGGGGAGGGAATGGGGATTTTGCAGTATCCTTCCCCTGCCATGCCCACCAAGCCACACCCACCAAGCCACGCCCACCAAGCCATGCCCACAGAACCGGTAGTAAAAGAATTTGGATTTCACCAGTGAATCATAGATTAAAAGTTCTCCCCAACATGGTTACTACTAAGCAGTACAATTCCTCTAAATGAGACACAACGATATTATAAGCTAAGATATTTCTGCCAGAAAATTGTTTCTCTCCACCCCACTGTATCCACTGCTGAAATGCTAATATGTTCTGAGCCACTTCTGAACTCAGGACTTTTTTCTCAGGAACCAATGCTATGTGTGATGCTACAATTATTCCTTTCACACTGGTCAGTAAATTAAAGATGCAGAGGGTGAATGACAAGTAAAATGTTAAATAAGTAGTCTGAAGCACACTCATTCTTATAAATCCCCAAATGTTTGCATTTTTCTGAAAACAGTAATTTTTTTTAATAAGAGGGAGGAAAGAAGAAGGTAGGTTTTAATTTTTTTTCTTTTTAATTTCAGGGATGCTTTTTCCTGTTGTCAGAATAATGAAATGTTTTGCGTTACTACCAAAATTTCCCTGCCATTGAATAAGAGTACTAAACTTGATGAGAATGGTTTATCAACATTGTGGAAAATAATATTGTTAGGTGAGGCTCTATTAGTTAAATTAAACATAATTTTTAAAAATACCACTGCAGTTTAACAAACAGTCAGGTTTTCCCAAAGTTTGGCACCCAGTAAGAATAATTACCACTTCTATTTACGTCTGACAGATTCAATTGCTCAATTACTGAGTTTTCTTTGTTATTTCCTCCAGTAACTCTTGCTAAAGGACTGGATTCATTTGTTGCTGGGTTTTTTTTTCTGTTGCCAATACAGCACTGAACATGTGAAGCATAATAAGAGATGGGAGTAATAATTATAATTAATTTATTGCCTAGTACTTCAATTCCCCTCCTTTCCACCACCCCCCGTTCTCCAGGACATTTTTCCATTTTTCCTTTCTTTGGTGCGGTTATACCACTGTTTTTTCAAACTTGGCAGATGAATGGGGAATTCTGGGAGTTGAAGTCAACACACTTTAAGGTCACTAAATATGATAAATGCAGAGGCAGCAAAGGAAGCAGCTGAAATTGTGAATTGAACATTTGTAGTATCTGTATTAACTTTAAAAAACAATATGTAGCAATTCATTTTTAGGCAGAAGAGTATTTCTGGTAGAATGAGAATATTGTACAAAGGGAACCTGTGTGGTGGCAAAATATGGAGGAGTTTGGTAACACCTTTTTTGACTAACACATTGTATTAAATAGACTTTCTTGGCCTACAGCTCCCTTCTTCTGGTGGAAGGGAGACCTAAGACTTTTCTAAAAGCTCTGACAGTCTCACACCAAAAAGGCAAATGACAGACAAAACAGCATTTAAAAAAAAATTATGTCTTCATACCAAAGTTTCCCTCCTTGTTTCCTGAGACAAAGAACCTTGTTTTGCTTTTCAAGTCTTGAGGAAAGAGAAGATTCCGAAAAATTTGGGATCCTAAAGATTCAATTTCTCTCGGGATTTCCAAGAAAATTCCTTTATTTTGATCTACCATTTTACAAGCCTCAAATATTTCTCCAGCAACATATGAATAGCTTGTGAGGTTGAACATCCTAAGGACACATCTTCCTTCTGCTGTTAGAAACATAAGACTTCCTTTTATTAATATTAAGCACAGGAGGACTTTAATACACAGTGCTAATTGTTTGAACAAAAATTCTGAACAGATAGCAGAATGCAATTCAATCAAAATAGTGTAAAGTCACATCTACAGTGAATTGACCTTATGATGGGAAGCTGTTTATGACTGCAAAGGACTACTGAGCCACTTCTAAACTCAGGACTTTGTTTTCAGGAACCAACACTGTGTTTGATGCTACACATCAATAGGCACTAAAACAAAGGCAAATGTTACATTTGATGTTAACTATATCTTTCCCTTTAACATGTAGATTTTTTGGTCCTGTTTTCCTTTTGACAATTTCCTTTTTCCCCCAGATCTGCCATGGTCCAGATGCTTAGCATCTCTTACCAGCTGATAATATTGCATTTTAAAATATGCACATTTTACATGCAAGAAAATGGGCAATTTGACTTTAGAAAAAGGAAAATTAAGGGAATGTTATCTAATGTTTACAATATGAGGCATAAAAATGGCAAGCTAGTTTTTATGCCATTTCCTGAAATTATCATCCCCCGAATTAAAAAAAAATAATACCATGAATGAAGGCAAATATAAGTGCCTCAGGATAATGTTGCAGGATCCAATCTTGTTCAGTCAACAGGATCAAAGGTTTTGTACTTGTGCTGGTGTCCATCCTTTTAAATTATACCAGCTAAATCATTTGATGTCAATTTTCTTTTTGCCAGATACATAGTGATAGAAGTGTGTGTGCACATGTGTTTTAAAAAGTGGTGTCCACAGGGGAATCAACAATGGCAAGATGGCAACTGAATAATCAAAGCCCCAATCCTTTGTCACATGAATCACAAACACTTAAAAGGTGAGGGGCTTCAAACACCAAGTTACTCTCACCATTTTAACCGCACTGATCTTCCTATGGACATATCTGTTAAAATACTGATATTACAATTTGTGAGGAATCCTTGGTGCTCCCTGAGTTTGCTGGTTTTCTTGCAGATGTTTCATTACTGAAACTAGGTAACATCATCAGTGCTAGTCAACACTGATGATAATCAGCACTAGCATGATATCACCTTGTTTGGGTAATGAAACATCTGCAAGAAAACAAGCAAGCTCAGAATGCACCAAGCACTCCTCCTTTCAACTCTGAGCTACAAATATTCTCCTTTATTGTGAAAATTTGTGAAAATATTCTTGAATAGACATTTATTCAAGGCTCTTTGTATGAAACTGATGCTTTAAATAACCACACTGATTAGAAAAGAGTCCAGAGATTCCAAGGTTGAACTTGTGACACTCCAGAATTCAGAAGGCAAATATTGAACTATGAACATATAAGGTTCTGATTAAAAATATCTCCATGAAGGAAATATCCTGTATCCCAAGATAATCTGTTCCATAGTTCAACAGCTGTATCACAGAGTCTACTTTTTTTTTATAGAAGGAAGACCAACCCTAGCATTATTATGTTAGCTCATACTTATTCATTACTGTAAAATTGGCTTTAAGAGTTATAATTTTCTCTGTATTAGATTATGTGAAGCAAAACTATTTGGCTTGAAGAAACATGATTCTGTTTCAAGAAGAAAAATTTAGAAACATCTGCCTGATGTTTGAGGTTTGTAATTATCCACAGTCAAGTGAGAGCTTTGCTTGTTATTCTCCTGCCTATTCTTTATTTCCACAGACTCTTTTCCAAGTGAGGTAGTAGAACAAGACCACCTGCAGTTCTAACACTCGTCATGTTCCCTGAAACAATTTTCCTGGCCAGAAATATGAATTTAATAAGGTTAGCCTAGCTCTGGTTTGAAGTATGAAAAGTTTTACACATGATTTTGTAGTAACTAATTTGGGAGCTGTCACTTTATGATGATACCAAACTATTGTTCGTTTGGGTATCAATTGTAAAAAATATAGCAAGTCTTTGTCACCAAAGTTAAAAAATCACTTAATGTTAATAATAATAACAATAATTTGAATAAATCATATTCATAATTTTCTTTTATTGGTGAAGAATATTTTTTCACCATCTCAATGTTTCAACAATCTTGTCAATGGTTACTACCTGGTATTTCTCCAAGATGGATTGCAAATGCCACTGTTTGACAAAGCTAATATTTTCATACAAGCCTTTATGCCAACGCTTAGTCTTATTCCTATTTTTGTAATGCATATCACTACAATTGTTGTCCATTTACATGCATTATAAAAACATATCTCAGCAAGAATTTTTGTACAGTATGAATTCTGTGAATCAGAAGAACGGCTGGATAGATTGGACTCAGATTGTTCAACCATTAATCAGCAAAAGAATAAAGTGATCCTAGACCCGTGATGGCGAACCTATGGCACGGGTGGGCACACGAGCTCAGCTCTGGCACATATGCGCGCACCGGCCAGCTGATTTTCGGGCCTTCTAGGCCAACTGGAAGTCAGCAAACAGGCCATTTCTGGCCTCTGGAGGGCCTCCAGGGAGGGTGGGGAAGGCCATTTTCG
>JANHZT010003065.1:80205-94712 GCA_032468215.1 Stegonotus admiraltiensis
GGGCGGTATATAAATAAAATTATTATTATTATTATTATTATTATTATTATTATTATTATTATTATTATTATTATTATGGAAGGAAGCCCCGATCCCCATCTGGGGCTCAGCAGAGCAGCTGTCAGCCAGGGTGGAGAAACCTGCAATTTCTCCAGAAATTACCCTTTGCCAGCAGTCCTGGTGGGACACACGCTTACCCTCCTGCCTCTGAAACTCTCCTCCCTGCCTGGGCAAGGCCAGGCAGGAGCAGCCCACCTGTTTGATCTCACTCTTGAGCTTGACGATGCCAGCGCGCTCCGACTTCGTTGCTCCCACAGCCCCAAGCTCACGGATGGAAACCGCTGGGGTCAGGGTGGAATCCGTAGCCCGCACTGCAGGGACATCAGGCCCCAAGACTCAGAATGCCAGCCTGGGTTCCCGGACCTCCGTCAGCAGGTGAGTTCAGGTAGCTGGGCTACAAGCCCCAGGATTCCCGAGCTGGTTGCCTCCATTTGGGCTGGCTCTGTTGCCACACACAGCGGACCCCTCCCAGCCCCCACCTGAGACAAGCAGCTCACCGCTTCTCTCCACGCCAAATTCTTTGCCGCTGAGGATGTGGTGGAGAAGGTTCTTCATATGGGAAGGGCTGAGGCTCATCAGGCTTTCGGCAGCTTCTTCGCCTGAAGCCAAAAGAAGAGGGAAGGAAGAGCTGATCAACCCACGGTTCCCCCCCCGCCTCCTGAAAGGCCCCTCGCTGCAGCCACAAAGTGGTTTCAGACACAAAAGGAAGCCTCCAATTGGCCCAGCGACACCTGGGCTGTCTCCCACTCACCCGAGCAGCAGAGCGACTGGGCTAGCTCCATCGCCATCACCTGAATGATCAGCCCAATGCGCAGGCGGAACATCTCCGCAAAGAGGGCTGGCTGTGTCCGGATGTACATGGCGAGGTAGACCATGATCTCCTGCAGAGAGAGAGGAAGGAGCAGCCTTGGCAGCCCTGGCCATGGCAGCCCCCCGCAGAGATGCTGGTCGTGGCTTACCTGCGTCAGGATGAAGAGGTTCATGTTCTGCTCGCTGGCCTCGTCTATCAGCTGGGTCAGCTCCTCGTAGGGCAGGGGGCTGTGGAGGCAGCAGGACCGGGGATTGTGAGGAGCCCACAGAGGACCACTCCCAACCTCCAGACGGCCCCAGTGAGGCTTTGGCAGCCCGAGCAGGGACCGCTCCCTTGGGCAGTGCAGCAACTCAACACCCAGCCTGTCTCTCCTTCCTGCCCTCTCCTGAATGGCCTGGAAGGATTGCCTGGACACGAGCAGGGCCTGGAGATCCCTTTGGGGCCAGGAGGCTGCCGTGCCCAGTTTGGGAAAGCTTAGCACAGGGGAGCTGACCTATGCATGACTCGTCCTCCTCCTCCTCCTGGTAAGGACTCCGGGTGGGAGAAGCTTGGGGAGAATTGCCCACCGCCAACTGCCTTTTACTTGACCCATTACCTTACATAACTATAGAATTGTAACGGCCACTATAATGATATACTTTCTTTCTTTTTCTGTCTGTTTAAACAATAAAGATGGTAGCAATTTAGCCAGAGCCTACAATCATGCCGGGGACTCACGCAGTGATGGTCTTCTCTCGAGGCTCTGGGGGCAGCCCCACCGTCAGGTGCTTCTGGTGCGACAAGAGGTCTGTGCAGGCCTAGAGACAGGAGTTGCTCAGGTGGGCAGAAGAAGGAAGAAGGGAGCGAAAGGAGCCCAGTCGTCCCAGGTCAAGGTCCAGTACCTCATCCAGGGCCTCCACCTTCTTCTTCAGGATGCCAGAGATGTAGCGGATCAGGGCCCATTGGCGAGTTGCCCCAACTTTGCCATAGAGCTCCACCAGGAGGCCTTTGACGGTGGCCCCACTGGTGCCATGGATCTCGGTGTCCCAGTCGGGCCCCCTGAAAGCAGAACCGAATCTGGTTAGAGAAAGGGGCCGTCCAGGGCAGCAGCGGGCACCCAACTTGCCAGAGCAAGTGACCTGCTTGGAGAGCAGCCCAATGGAACTGGCACCACGGTTGCTGCTGAGGCCGCCCCAGGCAGGGCCGGCTTAACACAGGAGTCCAGGAAACGGGCTTCCTCCCTTTTTTGCGAATCATTGCAGGAGCCGCAGGCAGAACTCTTCTCTTCCAGAGGCGGCCCCGTGGTGGCAGCCCTTAGGGCAGAGTTTTCCAGGGTGTGTCTCCCTCCCCCCGGGGCTGCAAGATGAAAAGAAGGGGAAGGCCCCGCCTGGTTCCTACTTGAGGGTGTGGAGGATATGGAGGCAGCTGGCCTGGTCCTGCAGCGTCTGGCATTCACGGAGCTGGTTCACCAAGGCCCGGCAGTCCACCTTCCCGCTTGCATCCTTGGGGAGACTCACCTTGCCAGGGAGGACAGGCACCTTGTGGAGGAAAGGCAACAGGGGGACTTGGGGAAAAGATGGCTCTTCGATCAGCTCATCACTGGAGGTTACAAGAAAAGCTGCCCCACAACCAGAAAAGGGGACCGAGAGATGCGGCTGAGCCACTTTATGCGCCTGGAAGGAGGGGAAGGTGCAAACGGCCCCCAGGGCCCCCAGTCTTCCCCTGACTTGCTGGCAAGCAGCAGGTGGGAGGGGGACCTCTTGGCAGCTCCTGCTCCTCCCTCTGGGTCATGGAAGCAGCCCAATGAGACAGGGAACAAGGTTCAGGAACCTCACCTGGGCCTCCTGTTTTGGGGCAGAACCCAGGAAGTGAGCAGATGGCTTATCATCCGGGAGAAGCTTGGAAGGTATGTACAGGTTGATGTCTGCAACAGAGACAGAAACAATGCCCTCCCCTTCAGGGCGTGGCATGGCTGGCTGCTTGCTGGGCAGAGTGATCGGCCAGCAGGGCTCAGGAGAAGAGGAGGACCCTTCCCCAATGTGCATGGCTATTATCAGAGGCAGATGCTCACTCTCCACATGCAGCTCCTTTGCCTTCGACATCAGGGACAGGAGGTCCTGGGTGCTATGGACAGCGGCACGGAAGCGATTCAGCCCCCCCTTTTGAGCTGTGGGTGGAAGGCTGACTTTGGGGGTGGAGTGATGGAGAAGTTGGTCAAGGTACTGGGCAACGTCATCACAGAGGTCAGCTGCAAGGAGAGGAGCCACAGGGAGAAAGCCTGAGAGGTCCAGAGGAGTGGAACTGCCTGTCCGCAGGGCTCCTGGCCAAACCAAAGGACAGCCCCAGGGTGGGGGAGGGGAGTGCAAGCCCAAAAAAGCCCAACAGGCAGAGGAGCCCCTATTGTAAGGCCTGCAAGGTGGCGTCAGCCTGATGGTGCCAGCCAGGCAAGTCCTTGACAAAGCAGGGAGGAACACCATTTCATGCCCCCCCTCAAAGATGGCACAAGAGCCACAATGGCCCTTTCCATGCTCCCGGGCCCACCAACTGGGTACAAAGCCATTTTCCACAAGGAAAACGTCTTGCCACCCCTCCGTGTTTCATTGCCAGAGCGACTCCCCCTCACCCCCGAAGTCCAACTCTCCCCCACAACCTGCAGGCTGAGAGTGCCAGAGCAATGTGTTTCTCTGAGGCTGCCTGGGTGACTCACACCCACACTGGGCCCTACTCGGCACCAACACCCAGCCCACCACTGCCCACATGCAGTAGCCCAGAAGGTGAAGCATTTGTCCCCATTGCAGACATGCAGCAATGCAGCATCCATGCCAGTATTCGGAGGTGGTATGGAGGGGGTGACCGCAGGCTGGTTACAGACATTGTTATGATGGGTGATGAGTCAGAGGAATCCAGAGGAGGAGGAGGGTGTTTGTGGCAGCAGGAGAAGCCAGCGGAGACATCTATCGCTGTCGGGGAGAGCTCCAGAGGGGAAATGGAACGCCAGGAGGTGAGCATACCCAGTGCCTGCTTTTCCACTTGGCTTAACGGCAGTGAAGTCCTGGCAGAGGCACTTCGATGCAGTGGTGAAATCCACATTTTTTTACTACTGGTTCTGTGGGCATGGCTTGGTGGGCGTGGCAGGGGAAGGATACTGCAAAATCCCCATTCCCTCCCCACTCCTGGGGGAAAGGATATTGCAAAATTTCCATTCCCACCCCATTCTGGGGCCAGCCAGAGGTGTTATTTGCCAGTTCTCCGAACTGCTCAAAATTCCCACTACCAGTTCTCTAGAACCTGTCAGAACCTGCTGGATTTCACCCCTGCTTTGATGGCTTCATAGGGAAGCTGTTCAGAGGTACAGTTGGTCAGGTGGAAAAAACCCTTCTGGGATGACCAGCAAGTTTTTCATCCTAGACCTGCCTAGCGGCAATGCGCTGGTTGTCGCCTGTTCCATCCCAGCGAGACCCCAGTTTAACACGGACTGCTGCCTCCTTTGCCTTTGGCTCTCCTAGCTGAGCACAGAGAGACTGAGAGCTCTCGTCTAGGTCCAGCACTCCTGAGGTTCCTTGGGGTGTGTTGGGGGATGGTCTTGAGATTTCTTGTGAAACCCCTCCCCCCACTAAGAGCCTTTTGCCCTTATCCCCAGGCTGGCTCCCCACATGGACCAGGATGACGCCACCTGTTCTCTTCAGCCAGGGAACACAGAGCCCCTACCCAGAAGAGACATTAGAAGGCCGGGTTGGAGGTTAATTACCGGGGCTGACAACCATGAGTTACGCTCCAGCTAGGAGGCTGTGGTGTTACTGTCTGGATTAAGAGGTCTGGCATTCCTGATCACCACACACCCAAGTGCAGGAAGCAGGCACGGTCCCGTCTCCTTACCATCTTCTGCCAACTGAAAGCCATGCATCCAGTCCTCAGGGTCTAAATCTCGGAAGCTCTCAAGGCTGAGCCCATAGTCATCGGCATAAAGCTTACCCTCCAGCCCGGCATCCATGAAGCTGAGGTGGGTGCGGCACGAAGTGGTGAGAAAATCAGACAACCTACCAGTCTGAATCCTGCAGGGAGCCAAAGTAGAGGGAGAAGGATGGGTGGAAAGAATCCCAGTGCCAGAGGGCGCAAGATCCCCTCCTTCCAAGGAGCGCCCATGGGCTCATTATCTCAAATTCCCCACGGGAACTTCTGTACCACCTGGGGGGCCAGAGCCACCCCTGGCAGGAAAAGGCACCTCAAGCTTACCTTGCCCCTCCAAAATACCCATCCTGCAGCTTTCTCAGTGTAGCCAAGATGGCTGGGTGGAGGTTGGTCCCCGTTTCGTCTTTTCAAAGGAGAAAAAGCAGCCGGGTTGGCGACTGACTCTTCAGAGGAAGGCCAGGCAAACTGTGCCCCAGCCAGGCTTGCCACTGCCACCCACCCCCTTTTGAAAGGCCAGCCTTCCACTGTGCAAGCAACGCACCGAGCATGGTCTGCGAGATGGGGAATGTGATGGTGGGCCGCCCCGTCATGCCCCAGCGGCTGCACAGGTAGGAAAGGTCCGTCCGCAGCATCTCCACTATCATCTGGTTGTCCAGAGCCAGGTAGAACTGCTGCTGGTCGATGAACTGCAGGGACAGGCAGGACAGATGCCAAGAGAGGCAACGGGGGTAGGGGTGGGTGGGGTGGAGGAAGCCCTTCCCCTCAATCTCAGGTGTTCAGCAAGACATACAAGAGCTGTTGGGGGCTTAAAGGGAGGGGGCTGGGGGGGATCTGTGTGTCTGGCTGTGTTCCAGGAAAAAAGGGAGGAACTGCCAGGTTCTTGAGCCAGCCCCTCCCCACTTGAAAATACAAGCGCGCACACCCACACCCAAACACCAACAAGGTTCTCCAATGCCCTGGGTGCCAGTTCCCCCTAGGGCTGGCTACCCTGCTCCCCTCCCCGCCCTCTCCCCTCACCAACCTCAGGGGTGAAAGCAAAGATGTTGTCCCGAACGTCGTAGAACTTGGATGTGGCAAGCACCCCCATGTGCCGGAGGGGGCGTCCACTGAGGCCCATGCGCTTGTTGCGGCCTGCCAAGAGACAGGGCTGCTGGCTCAGCTGCAGAAGCAGCCCCCCCCCCAATCCTGCAGGGCCACTTTACCTGTGGCTGGTCAAGAGGCAGAATAGAGGAAGGGGCTGCTGGGGCAAGGTGCCAGCTGCTGGTCAAACATGGAGAACCCTGAACCCTCCCAGTACCCCAACCACCACCAGCAAAACTCTGGGGAGAGGAGAGGGAAGGGGTCTCTCCAAGCCTCCCTTGGGCTCACCCAGGTGGGCGTAGATGTAGCTGAGGATCCTGGCTGGCTGAATTCGCATGGGGTGGACTTCAGCCACTGTCTCCACCAGAATGCCCTCCTCGCGCAGGATGGCCTGGATGGACTCTGTCTCTGCCAGGAGGCACACTAGCCGGGAGAAAGGAGGGCAGGGTCAGGGCTGACCTGCAGGGCTTGGAGGGGCACTTGTCCCCCCAGGGGGTCTTGGCAGTTGGCAGGAGGGCAGGCTGGCTGCCCCAGGCTAAGCGAGGGGGCCTGGCCCATGCAAGCACTCGCCAAACCACCCAGGGCCCCTCCAGAGTGCCAGCCTTCCATATCCGCCTCTCCTGGGTGGGGAAATCCCACTGCGGAGCCACCCTGGGAATCCCCTG
Source organism: Stegonotus admiraltiensis (assembly GCA_032468215.1). Lineage (NCBI taxonomy): Eukaryota > Metazoa > Chordata > Lepidosauria > Squamata > Colubridae > Stegonotus > Stegonotus admiraltiensis. Next base: position 86,710 of record JANHZT010003065.1, read on the forward strand.
CTCCCTCTCACCCTGCACCACCACCACTGGCTTGGGAATGGTCGAAAATCTGCGATTCAGGGGGTCAATTTCTCCTGGAGCCAGGAATCCCTGCAAGGAGAGGCATGGATTATGGTAAGGGCCCACTCTTCCACCACAAGGCCCTGCTGGGAAGGCTACCCACAAAACCCAGAGGAAAAGCCTGCTTCTGCCATTGGGTGGACAGGTATACTGCTCATGAGAGTGGAGGTTTCATTGCACTAATGGGTTACTGTTGCACTGAGAAAGCCTCGCCAGGACGCAGGCAAAGCACCTGCCAAAAACTTCTTGGATACCGGATGTTGATGTCGGGAATCCCAGAGAAGGCAGCTGCAAGGCGTGTAGAGCAGCCCTAACAAGCCACCCATGGCTGAACTTCTGCCAGCTGGCATCCAGGGAAGCTACAAGCAGGCTGGTTAATGCTGAGCTGGGCTTCCCTGGGGAGGGGGCCTGGAGATGCCCCTTGCCACCCACCGAGAGCTTCAGGCGACTCCAAGGCAAGGACGGGGCCGAAGCTCACCTCTGCCATGAGGCAGCCTAGGATGTAGAGGGACTGGGCCCACATCAGTGGCAGCTTGCCCACGGGAAGGCGGTCCACGGTGTGCGGGTGCCTGTATTCCTCCTCGACCTGCCAGGACAGACCAAGAGAGACTTGAGAGTTGGGAGAGCAGAAAAAGGCCAGGTGCAGCAGAGGAGTTACGCTTGGCTGGCTGGCCCAGTCCACACCCTGAGGAAACACAAAAGCCAGAGAATGCACAGGTGCCCAGGGATTGCCAGGAGCCCTGAAAACCTATTAAGGAAACTCCCAAAACAAGTTTAGATGCTTTCAAAGAAGGGCCCGCTTCAAATACGCAAGACAGTTTATCTGTTAATTTGCATCCAGAAAAAAAAATTGGGATTGGAAGATGTAAACCAGGAGTGAAATCCAGCAGGTTCTGGCAGGTTCTGGAGAACCGGTAGCGGAAATTTTGAGTAGTTTGGAGAACTGGCAAATACCACCCCTGGCTGGCCCCCGAGTGGGGTGGGAATGGGGATTTTGCAATATTCTTCCCCCAGGAGTGGGGTGGGAATGGGGATTTTGCAGTATCCTTCCCCTGCCACGCCCGCCAAGCCACGCCCACAGAACCAGTGGTAAAAAAAATTGGATTTCACCTCTGATGAAAATGTATCCATTAAAGCAGAACTCCCCAACCCCCGGGAGAACCCACGCCAGAAACCGGGCCACGCAAACAAGCCAGGCCCCATCCGTGGGATGCAGGCAGCATGTGGAATAACGGCCCCTCCGGTCTGCAGAAAAACCTCTCTCCACGGAACCGGTCCCTGGGGCCCAAAAGGCTGGGGGCCATTGTCCTAAGCCCTCGTCCCAGTCGGGCCCTTGGATGCTTGACAGTCTGGCCTCTGTAGGAATGGCCAGAGGCAGGCAGGTAGGCATCTCTTCTCACGGGGGGCGGGGGGGGCAGGCTCCTCTTTTGCTGACCTTCTCCAGGGGGACGCAGTAGAGCTCCGGTACCAGCCGCAGCCCATTCTTCCCCTTGACCAGGACCCCTTCGAGAGCTTCGCGGTACTCCTGGACCTGAAAATGGAGCCGTGGGAAGAGGTTGGCGTTCACAAAGGCCCAGGCGCGTGCAGGTCATGCTCTCCCAGCCAGCCCTGCCCCCCCCACCATCCCTGATGCTCCAGCGCAGCACAGCGCAGCACAGCGCAGCGCTCAGCTCACCTGCTCCACATTGCCGCTGAAGAGGCCGTCGATGATCAGGTAGGTCCAGAAGAGCGGCCACTCGCATTCTATGTTTTCAAAGAGCTTCAGCTCCGCAGGCTCGTAGTAGAGGCGATTGGGGTCCTGAGAGGGATGTGGGAGGGGCATCAGTAAGGGAGCCGGGAACATCTCCCTTCCTTTCTCAAAGGCAACTGGGCAGAACTGCACAACGGTAGAGGAACCTCCGCACCAGAGGCTGCACAGGGCACGACCCACTTTTCCAATATTGCACCGTCTTGTTGCTTTTTCACAAACAACATACGTCTGACCCCGGAACAAACCACGTTTCTCCTAGCAATAAAATGTTGCCAACTGCTCAATAAAAAGCGCAAGTCGACTTCCAGCCACCCTGCGCAGTCGTGACGTGCAACGGCTTTGCTTCTGTCACAGGCAGCTTTTAAAAATGCAAAGGCTCCACCTGGGTGTGTGTGGGGCCCAACTTGTGCCAAGCAGCGTGCTGCAGCAGACTGCACAGGGACAAGCAGGTCAAGGCGAAGCCTCTTGGGGCCTGGAACCAGCATGCTGGAACTTACCTCCTTGGGAGTTCTGTAGCCATCGCGGAGGAACCGGCAACAACCATAACGTCCCTGAGAACAAGAGGGGACTCGTCAGCCTCTTGGAGAGCTGAAGGACAGCAGCTTGATCGGCAGCCGGGCCGCCCCCAGCACCGCAGCCTGGCAGCCAAGGGCAGAAGAGCTTGCCTGCAATTTGGCAATGATCTCCTCCTTGGTCTTCTCCACCACGTCCGTGTCCTCCACAGCAAATGCCGGGTAAGAAATGACCGAGAGGAGGCTGGCGTCAATCTCCTTGGAGGTGGAGGCCCTCGGCAGCATGGAGTGCAGAATCGACTGCCAAGACAGAACCAGAAGACGCTGTGCAGCCCTTCAGGCAACTGGCAGTCTCCAGATGCTCCTGGGCTGCAGAGCAGGACACATCCCAGGGCAGACGCTGGCAGGAGGACCCAAGGGCCCCCATGAAGTGGGAACCTCTGCCAATCTCAGCTGCCTGCGACCCCCTCCCCCTCAATCCAAGGGCTCGGGGAGGGGTCCAGCCTGCCCCTCACCTGGCAATATTGCACCTCATCTGGCAAGACGTGGATCACCGACTGCGGACTCCCCTGGGTGCCAAAGAGGTCAAGTTCGTCCAAGGCCTCCAGAGCTGCCTAAGAAGCATTTGAGACAATCTACAGCTAGCAAGCTGGGCAGTCTCTCCTGACTCTGAAACCCCTGGCACGCCAGAAGATTTAGGAAAGCAACAGCAGGTGAGTTGCTGAAGGAATCCCCTCCTGGCAGAAGCAGCAGGACACTGGGAGCAAATGCTTCTGCCCTGGGATTCCTGCAGCTCCCTAAAATTGGGAATAGCTTTGGGGACAGTGAGGTTTTGGGGAGTGTATCCTATACCTGCTGGACCATGAAAAGCTTATGGGGCACACTGCCTGCTGCTTTACAATGAGATTGAGCCCCTCCAGCAGCCCAGGGGTCCCCTCACCTTTGCCATGCCCACTGAGCTGGCGTTCAGCTCTGTAATTCCTTGGTTTGTCTTGTCGCCACGTTCCCATATCCCAAAGTCCTGCCAAACAACATTGACGTGTCGATGATGCTGGGAGACACAGAAGGCTATCGCTCTCAGCAGTGAGGTCCGGAGCATTCAGCTGCCGAGCCGGGCACCAGAAGAAAGCAGTCCGGCAGAGGCTGAACTGGTGGGTGCCCAATGTGGTGCCTAGCCCAGCTGCCAAATTGTGCCCCACCTGGCTTGGACTTCACCCCCACTCCCACCCCCAAAGGCAACAAACATCCCTGGGAAAGCAGCTGTGCTTTTTCAGCCGAGTAGAAGCTTTCCTCCTGTTTCTTCTGCTGGATCCCAACTGGCCGAGGCCCTTTGACTTCGAATGCCCCAAGGTTCTTGCCGATTAAAGCCCTACTAAGGAAGTAGCCTCTGGAAGTAAGGCTGCCCACGGCTTCTCCCCTCCCTCAGATTCACAGAGCAACAAGCCACATGCCACTCACCGCAGTCTTGTATGCGGCCTCAATGTAGAAGACAAGATTTTGGACGAAGCTGACTTCATCTAGGCTGTGGATGATGTGAAGCCCTGGAAGAGAGAAGATGCGAGGCACAGCTGGGGCCCCTCTCTCCCAGGTGTTCTGCTGTGAGGCCAGAGGAGAGCCGGGGTTGCCCCCCTCCCACCTGCAGAGCCCGTCCCTGCCCTGAAGAGGTCGTCAAGGGAGGCCTTACCAGAGGCCGTCATCTGGGCCAGCATCAGTAAGTAGAGAGAAGTGGCGTCCAGCTGTAGGTGGCCCCACTGGTCATCTTCCACCACGGTGGCACAGGTGCAGGTGTTGTACTTGGCATGCAGGCAGTCCTTGGGGCTCTGGCTGTACTTGAAGTCCTCCACTTTGTCCACCTGGACAAGGAGCACATGGCCAAGAGGAGTTGGCTGCCCTGGCATTTGGCCTCAGTGAGTTGCCTGGCAAACCAGTTGTTGGCCTGCAGAAGGCCAGGAACGAGCCCAGCAGAAACTCAGGGACCCACCTTTGCCCTGGGGCCAGGAGTGGCACAGCCTCTGCCAGCCGTGCTGCCCTTTGAGAGCCCTACCTGCCGCATCATGCACTGCAGGAGGCCCCTCATCAGCTTCACAACGCTCTGCAAGAGGAGGAAAGGGCAGAGCAGCGGTCGGAGGGCAGCCAAAGAGGCGAGGTGACCTTTCCAAGGTCCAGCTTGTAACCAAAGCCGGCTCATCTGCTGCAGCCTGTTCTTAACTTGCTGATGCAGCCTGGCTATCGACACCCGGATCTCTGCAGCCCCATTTCCTATGCTCATACGAGGCACAGGACAAACTATTACCCTCCCCCACACCCACTTGTCCTGCCATCATAAATAGAAGCCTCCGAAAGAGGAGGCAGCCGAAAGAGAGGAAGGAGACTTGGGCTGGAACTCAGGTTCACTGAGCTTGATTCCAGCCAGCTGGTCACTGGGTGAGGAGCAGCCGAGGGCAGCTGCCCCCACCACCAGGCCCAGGTGGGGACCGACCTCAGTGGATAGCCCTGGCCCCAAGATCCCGTGTTACCAGCCTGACCTTTACAGGCAGGAGATAAGATTACTGGTGTCACTGCAGGGCATTCGTGGTGCCAGGAGGGAGGCCTGCTTGTCCCAGGATCCCCTCTTTCTAGCAGTTCAGGCAAGGCCCTTTTGCTCTTCTGGAGGAGAGACCCTTCCCCTCCTGCATGGCTCCTGGGGGCCACAGGGCAGTGCTGCAGCTTTTGCCCCCAAGAAAGAGAGCATACCCCCAAATCTCACCACTTTAAGCTGCCCTCATAGGGAACTGAGTGAGACGCACCTTGCCAACTCAGCCCCGAGAGGGAACTGGTGCTGAAAAAGCAAAATCCCCCGTCTCCCCCACCCCACCCCGGCCCTTTCCAACCTATCCACAAGAGGGGGTTGGTCAGCAGCTGTTCTAGACTGGCCGGTGACAGAGGATGAGGGATTTGCAATGGGCGGCCAGCCCCCCAGCCCCCCTCCCTCTCCACTGCGGCCAGTACCTGCTCCAGTTCGTAGGCTTTTGCCTTGTCCTCGTCGCGGTCCGCGTTCTTCCGGTAGGCCAGCCCCAGCCCCCACACGGCCAAGATGCTGTAGACATTATCTCGGACCCAGGCGTCTGGATGGTCGCAGCTGGCTGGAAGCAACCCTGTAACGGGATTCTGGGGCCAAAAGCAGAAGGGAGAGAAGGGCAGGTGGCTTAAAAAGGACGACCAGAGAGCAGCACAAGTGGTGGCAATTGCTGCTATGGATGTCTGGGTCCTTGTGATCCACAGCACATTTGGCGAGCAAGGCAGATCAGAGTTGCCCAGAAGGTGCCCTTGATTTTGATCCTGCAGACCTTCGGAGGCTGCTGACCGAGCAAACCTGCTCAGGACTGCCCCAGAAGCTGCTTGGAGGCCAACATCTAGAGAGCCACCAGCAAATGGGGAGGGGGGAGATTCTGGGCCCGCTAGAGCTTGCTCAAAGTAACCCCACCCTCTCAAATGCTTTCACCCTTTCCACACATTCTGCCAATGGGTCCAGCGTGCAAATGACCATCGGACTTCTCAGACCTTTGCAAGGCAGGAGTCCCGGCCCACTGACCGGTGGTGGTTGCTGAAAACACTTAACCAGGATCCTTGCTGACTTCCTTCCCTCTGCCCAGTGGGCGCTGCCACCGGCTGCCCCAGCCAGCACCCGAATGTACAGCTCTCCTGGCTGCCAACAGCCTCATGGCATCACTTCTGGGCTTGCTCTGCCAGCCTCCCTTCCTCTGCAGTTTGGGGAGCAGCGAAGCCTGGCACTGCTTCAGTTCTGTCCATTCATGAGGCGAGAAGAATCTCTGGCCCCTCTTCTTCCCTTGGGAAAGGAGGCCTTCCTGAAGAGACATCCCCCCACCAGTGGGTACCCTCAGCCCAGGCCCTCCAACAGATTCATGTGGAGCCATAATCAGCTGCCACTTAACATCCTCCAACTGTGGTACAATGAAAACAAAGGTGTTGGAAACAAAACTTTTGGCAAAAGGCCAAACAGGGACGGAAATGATTAGGAAGCTCTTCCATCTCCAAGGCTTCCTGGGAGACTCTCCCGGTTTCACAAGGGCTGCGGGGGGGGGGGGCGCACTGATGAAAAAGTGCCTTGTGTCCCGTCCCCCACCGGGAAGCGGTAAAGTCTGTGGGCAGATGCTTTCCTCATTCGGCCCAGGCGCTCCTTCACCTTCCGGTAGCCCCGGGCGCGTCTGAAGACTGCGTTAAGCCAAAGTGTGTGACGCACGGTGGGGGGGTCGTGGGCAGGTCCGGAGCCCCTGCCGGGAAGAGGGGGAATCCCAGACCCCGGGTACCACCTCTGTGCCCCGAGCCGCCTCTGGTCGTGCGGGATTCCAGTTCCCAGCAGCTGAACGTAACTTCGGGCAGCGCTTTGGAGGTCGGCAACCGGAGGCTGCGCGGCGCCGGGACCCCCACTGAGCTGAGAGCGAAGGGCCCCGAGGCAGAAGGCTGGGGGCGCGGCTTGGCTCGCTCGCTGCCCCCGAGAGCTCACCTGGTGGCCGAGGATGGTCTGTTGCACCAAGCGGGCGTAGCCGTCGAGCCGCACCCCGGAGTTGCTCCTGCTCCGCATGGCTGCGCTCCTAGACCCAGCCGCGGCTGCCTCTCCGGAGCCTCCGCCGCTCGCCCGGCACTGCCCGCTCCGCCCAGGGCCCGCCCCGCCGCAGCCAGGCAGCAGCTGCCCCGCCCTTCTCTTTGGCACCTGTTATAGGCGGGCGGCGGCGGAGGCGGAGGCGGCGGGGGGGGGTCGCCAGCTGAAGTTCCCCTCCCCGCCGCAGGCGCCGCCCCAGCGGTGAAAGAGGGAACTGCGTCTCCCGGCCGGTCCTGGAAGCCCTGTAGCCAGCAGGTTTCGCGTTCCCGCTGGCTTTGGGGGCGGAGGAAGATGCACCCCCCCCCAGCGAAAGAGTGGAACGAGGAGTCCCTGGCGTAGCGAAGACTTGTTTCCAGCGGCTTGGGGGGCGGCCTGTCGCGGCACCCGAAGACTAGCGCCCTGCCAGGACCAGCCGTTTGTTTCGGAAGTTTACTTCTCAGGAGGAGGCGGGGAGGAGGCGCGCGCCGCCTGCTGCCGAGAGAGGGAGCTGCACCTTTCCTCGCGGAGGAGGTTGGAAAAATCTTCTAGGTTCCGCGCTGGCGACGATCTTGCCCTCTTTGCCCACGCTTGGCGAACTTCCTAGGGCAAGGACAGAGATTAAGAGCAAGAGGGTCCACAGGTTACCTCTAGACGAGGAGTTTAGCTGAACGGAGAGGATTCCGGTTTCTTGGCAGAAAGCAAGGAGTCCGGCCAGGATGGATGTTGAAGTTCGGAGCCACTTCTTCCCATTCCCTTTCCCAGATATTTTTGGTCACAATGAGGTCCACGTGAGGTCATTGGAGAGGCAATTTGTTTTTTGTTTTTTTAATTAATATTTTATTGCATTTTTACAAGTAAACAAATCTTACTCATCTTATGCAGAACTGCGACCATTTACATACCATAACATTCCATAATTTCCAGCTGGTCCAGAATGCGGCTGCGCGGGTGGTGATGGGAGCGACGTGGCTCTCCCATGTGACACCTCTCCTGGGCGAGCTGCACTGGCTCCCGGTGGTCTTCCGGGTGCGCTTCAAGGTGTTGGTTACCACTTTTAAAGCGCTCCATGGCTTAGGACCTGGGTACTTGCGGGACCGCCTTT
>JANHZT010003065.1:105405-123690 GCA_032468215.1 Stegonotus admiraltiensis
TGAAATTCCAGCTAAGCTATACTGTACCTGGAAAATTATATGTATGTATGTATGTATGTATGTATGTATGTATGTATTTATTTATTTTTATTTATTTATTTATTTATTTATTTATTTATTTATTTATTTATTTATTTAATTATTTAATTATTTAATTATTTAATTATTTAATTATTTAATTATTTAATTATTTAATTATTTGTATTTATATACCGCCCTTCTCCCACAGGACTCAGGGCAGTGAACAGCCATAGATAAAACACATAAAATATAAAATTTTAAAAACAGTTTAAAAATATTACATCAAATTTGGTCCACAATTTAAAAAATATCCCTATTGTAGAACAAATAGGATTAAAATTTAAAAATGAAAACAATTAAAAGAATTTAGAGAATTAGGCAAGCCCAGCTTGTTGGAATAAGAACGTCTTTAGGGCGCGGCGGAAGGTACGTAGATCAGGGATCCGCCGTATCTCTGGGGGCAGCTCATTCCAAAGAGCAGGTGCCCCCACAGAGAAGGCCCTCTCCCTGGGGGCCGCCAGTCAGCATTGTTTGGCTGACGGCACCCTGAGGAGCCCCTCTCTGGGAGCGTACTGGTCGGTGGGAGGCTATTGGTGGCAGCAGGCAGTCTCGTAGATATCCAGGTCCTAAGCCATGGAGCGCTCTAAACTTTCCTTTTGCTTTGCCTGGAAGGAGGAACGTGCCAATCATCAGGCCTCACTCATGGCATCTAGCCAAGCTCTCCGAAGTCCAGACTGAGGGCACCGCCATGACCTTTGCTGCTAACCCCCTGAGTCTCTCCTGGCACTTGGGCTGCGAGACGAGGTGAGTGCCAGAGGAAAGAAGGATGGGGGGCTGGGGGGCAGTTACTTGGCCCCTGAAGGTCTTCTCCATCAGAGGGCAAGGTGCCTTTCTATGGGGCACAGCTGGCTTTCCCCTTGGCATCCCGGGCTGAGAGAGCACAGCTGGATTCGTTGGTGCTGCAGGGAGGCGATGACCAGCCTCAGTTGCCCCACCTGCTTTTTGTGCCCAGATTGGGAGGACAGGAAGGGTCCCGGTTGCGACCACACAGCTCCAAAGGCACCTCTGCTGGCCGGCTTTCCTGTAGGGCTTGTGGGGCAGTCCCAGCGCCTCTTCTCTGGCCAGCTGGCTCCTTCCCAGCACTCTGGCTGGAGTGGGCACCATTGTGCCCATCCTGAGCGCTTCAGAGCATGGGAGGCGACTGGGCACCATTTCCCCGGGAGGCCTTGGCTGCCTTTTGTCCCGTCAGGAAGGGGCCGTCCCAGCACCATGCAGGCTGCCAGCAGGCAGAGGAGTTTGCAGGGCGTGGTTGTTTCCTTGCAGACATTTCATTACTCAAACTAGGTAACGTCACCTCCGACCCTGAGCTACAAATATTCCCCTCCAAAGGAGCAGTGGCTTCAGCTCCTTGCCAAGCGGGCAAAAGGAGCTGCCAAAACTCTCTGATGCAGCATGGAGGGCAGTGCCTTTAGCCTGAGGAGCCTGGGCAGGACTTCTCTTGGAGGAGCTGCTCCTACTCATCATCCCCCAGATTGGGATCGGTTCTTTGCGGTGTGGAACATACAGCCCCCACTCCACCCCGGTTGGCACCGACTGTCCCGTGGGAGCTACAGCCTGTCAGTGGCTGGACAGAAAAGGTTACTCTGGATCTCTGGGAAGACTTGGATCCGATGTGCCCATGATGCCATTGCTTCTGCTCCTCCTCGGTGGCAAGCAGGAAAGGCTGGGTCCTTGGTGGCGCCTCGGGTCGCCCTTCTTGGCCTGAGCCCCAGTGGATGGTGGGACACCCCCTTCCAGGCAGGGATCAAAAGGGGCTGGGGGCCCTGAGAGGGAGGGCAGAGGGTTGAGGGAAGTCAAAGGACAGTCTGGAGGGGGCCTGGTGGGGAGGGCCAGTGGGAAGGGCTGCTGCTGCATCATCAAGCAAGCAACCATGGGTCAGAGTGCATTGGGAAACCAGGCAGGGCTACCCTGCCCCTGTGACGTGGGGGCCTCCCCTTTCTTCCCGCCCCCAGTGACCTGCCTTTGCCGTGGAACCCTCTCTCTCCCCACTGCACCACAGAAAAGAACAGCTCCCTCGGGAGCATGGAAAGTCTGGACCCGGCCAGCCAGACCTACTATGAGGGCAGCCTGTCCCCCATTGACCAGGCCATGTACCAAAGCAAGCGGGACTCTGCCTACAGCTCCTTCTCGGCCAGCTCGAGCACCTCCGATTCTGCGCTGCGACCTGAGGAAGCCGGTTCTGTGGACGGTGCCCAGCCCGGCCAGCTGCCAGAGCCTCGCTATCTGCAGACAGGAGGAGAGTCTGCAGGCCTGCCGTGCCCAGGTTCTGGTGTCCGGTTACCCTCCAGCATTCAGTCTCTTCCCAGCCCTGCCAAAGCAGCCGCCGCCCCTCCCTACCCGCCTGTGAGACAAGACAGTTTGCGTGCGTGTAACTCCCTGCTGGAAGACCCAAGACCCTCGATCCACGCAGGTTGTTTGTGTTCCGAGAATCGGTGGAGCTCGGACATCTCCCTCTGCACACCTGGCCGAGATCCCCATGGGCCTGGGGGACAGTTGGCCACCACAGGCCCCCTGAAGGACTCTCCATTCACTGACCAGTACTACCTGCTGAGCTCACACACAGAGCCACACTCTGGGGTGAAGAAGATCCCGCAAACCTCCCCCACGCCTTTGCTTAAGAGCCCCGGAAACTCCCCTGAAGAGAAGGGGCACGAGGTGGAGCCGAATAACTGTGCAGAGCCCCCTTCTTCCTGGAAGGCTAGCTGGGCCGGGCCCTTCAGCCATCGCCACAGCGTCCCAGAACACCTGCTGGTGGCCCAGTTGCAGGCCTTGGAGGTCTCCTGTGGCCAGGAGGATCCTCGCTGGACAGTGTCCCCGCTGCACAAGGAGCAGAAGGACCTGCAGGCTCCAGAGCCACATCTAAATCTGGACCACTGCAGCCAGAAGCCCTGTGAGCCGGCAGAAGAGCTTGATTCCCCTCCAACCACAGAAGACGGGTCCCCTTCTCCACGGGATGCTTGCATGGCACTGGGGAAGCCCCAGAGCATCCTCCTGACTGGTTCCCCATCACTGCCAGCATTTGGCAATGCCAGCACCCCCCAGCCAGGCTTCCAGGCAGCCCCCTGCATGGATCATTTGCCAAACGCTGAAAGGGGCCTCCCAGCCACCCAGAAGGGCCAGCATCGCTCTGCACAGATCCGCCGGCGCAGTGATCGCTTCGCCACCAACCTGCGGAATGAGATCCAGTGGCGGAAAGCCCAGCTGCAGAAGGCCAAAGATCCCGTGGGGCTAGCGTGCAAAGACGAACCTGCCCCACAAGCAGAGGAGTCCCCCGCCCACACCGCAGCTCCTGCCCTGCCTCCTCCTTTAGGGGAGGGCAGAATCCTTGGCTCCTCTGGGCTGCTGGCTGTGTCCCCCAAGCGGTGGGGCTCTGAGCTGAGCGTGTTTGGGGAGGAGAGAGCCCCAAGCAGCCCCCAGAGGACACCTGGGGACCTGGTGCCCAAGGAGAAGCCTCTGCCACCAGCCCATGTGGGAGGATGGGGAGGTGGCCGCTGGCGCTGGTCCCCAGAGCACAAGCTCCAGCCTCAGGAGTCAGAGCCAGGGCTGTCCTCACAGCTGCCTTTGGAGGAACCTGGCCTTTTGCCTTTTGCCGACCGGCGGAAGTTCTTTGAGGAGACGAGCCGCCTGCTGCCCACCAGGCCCTACGGCTCTCTTCAGGGCAGGCTTGACGGCACACGGACCCCCGAGGAAGGGAAGCCGAGAAGCACTGAGCACAGGGACTTCCGGCGTCACTCCCTTGACCAGTCCTACCGATGCCCACCTTCACCTCCCGTCTACCAGGATTTCCAGCCAGAGATTGTGAGGTTTTGCAAGTCCTTGGCTCGACCCGGAATGGACACTGAGCATTGGTGGGCTCTTCCTTGCTCGTGCGCAATCCGAGAGGCCTGCGCCTACAGCTTTCAGGATGAGTGCACCATGCTGCACTCAAGGAGCATGCCAGTGCCACCCAGCCACCCTGCCCGCCATTGCCACCCCTGTTCCTGGAGCTGCTGCAGTGAGTGCTGTTGCCCAGGTCAGCAGAAACTTGTGGAGGATGGAGGTCCCTGGCAAGCAAGGAAGCCTTTTCAGGTGGTAAGTTGGATTTTCAAATCCCACCAGTGGGGGATGGGGGAGAGGAGCTCAGCTGCTGGGATGGGCTTTTACTGGCTGCCTGGCCTCATCCCCTTTGCCCAGGCCAGGAGGGCAGAAGGTCAAGGGGCTCTGTGGCCCCTTCCAGCCCCTCCCCTCACTCTCCTCTCCTCTCCTGCCTCCCAGGAATTCCCCTCGGATGAATGGGAGCCCCCAACTGTGAACAGAGCAAGCAGCCACGCTGTCAGGTAAGCCAGGCAAAATATAAACAGGGTTGACATTCCACGCTGCTTGTTGGAGGGTGGTCTCTGAGAGCCTCAGAGAGGGGAGACACTAACCTGTGCCTGCTTCCCTCAGCCTCACATGAAGGCCTCAGAGGCAGGTAACCCTTCCTGAGACAGCAGGCAGGGCGCATCTCCTGTGAGAGACGATTTGGAGCCGCCGGTCATCCTGGCCGGTCTCCCCTGTCAGGCATTCTGATGTCAGCACAGGCCTACTTGATGGGGGAAGGAGGCCAACTGGGCACTTGCCTTTGAGAAGCAGCTGCCCTGGGGAGGGGGGAGGCCAACTTGTGGCACTGAGGCAGACCCCAGCTTGGCTGCCATTAATCCACTTCTGTCTGGCCAAGTGAAATGAGTGGCCTTGGCCAGAATGAGTGGATCCCAAAAGCTAAGAGACCCTCATTCCCTCCTCAGAGCAAGGGGGCCTCGATGAGCAGCCCCCACCCATTGAGGGTAGGAGGAGGCAGCTTCCACCCATGCTCGTGTCTGCAGCCCCCTCTTCTTTTTTTCCAGTCAGCTCCTGCAGCACAAGGTGGCCTTCACCAGGGTCAGCCCCTTCTGGACCTGCTTTGAGCGCACCGAACCGGCTGGGCCCCCTTTCTGCCAGGCCCCATCCACACACAACCTCTCCTGGGACCGCAAGCAGCCAAAGTGGGTCACGGAGAAGGGGAGCTCGGAAGGGGGGCTCAGCGAGCCCCACAAACCCCCCTTGCGCGAAAGGGCCTATTCAGAGAGCCACCTCTGCACCGAACCTGCCAGTGTCTCTGCGAGGGAGTGGCAAGAAGCCCCATTGGCCAAGGTGCAGGAGATGGCACCAAAGTCACCACCATGCCAAGCCAGAAGAAGGGGGCCCCCACCTCCACGCCCTCCCCCACCCAACTGGGAGAAATACCGCCTGGCCACATCACACCCACAGCTTCTCCCTGCCCAGGCCAGCTTGCCCGTTCATGTGCAGGACTCCTGGGCCCCGGGCCAGCCTGGTTTCGAAGTGGCCAGGGAGCGTTCTCAGAGCCTCCCTGCGGAGCAACTGTGGCACAATAGGCCACAACTGCAGTGCCTGCGGCTGCCTGGTACAAAACCCGATGGCGCCCCTTCCCTCCCAGGGCAAGACAACCCCCACTACTACTGCCACAGGTCACCACCCTGGACCTGGGAGTGGCTGATGGCTGAGGCGAGTCACCGGAGTGCCCCATCCAGGCAAGTAGTCTTCCGTTGGTTTCCGCTGTCCTGGTCCCAGAATGGTGGAGGATTGGGAGGGGTGTCCCTAGGAAGCTGAGCCCTTCCCTCACAAGCACCAATGTCTAACATGCCCACTTGAGGCGCAGGGAGGGCAAGAAAGGGGGCTATGGCAGCCATGCCAATGAGAAGACGCTCCCTGTCTCTCCTCTTCCCTTTAGGGCAGAGAAGGGCGCAAATGTCCCCTGTAGAAATTGGTCACCCTCCAGCTCTGCCTGCCAAGGGAACGGCCCGGCCTTAACAAAGGATGGGTTGGTTCTGTGCTTACAGGGCAGCCAGTTCCTCAGAGGGGGCAGCTGCCGAGGAGCCTCCCCGGGTCGAGGAGCAGGAGATGCCAACCGGCAGCCCCTCAGAGCAGCCCCTTACCTGGCGTGAGTCTCTTACCTTTGGGGCATGGCATAGGGTAGGTTTGGAGGGCAGCACTGCTGGCTTACACATTCTGTGCCCACCAGATCCCCAACAGGGTGTGCCTGTGTCCCAAGATGCTGCGGGAGAGAGTCACAAATCAGGGCCACCACCCTTGCGCCTGAATTCGGAGGAGCTGATGAGAGACGTGGCAGGCAAGGACCGCTCTCTGGCTGGAGTGCTAAGCTCTAGTTTTGGACTCCGGTCAGCAGCCGAGGTGATGGGTGACCTCTTTGCTGAAAGTAGCTGCCCTCTCTGGCCAAGGCAGGACTGGTCACTGCTGAGGAGTGGTCCCAACTGCCCTGAAAGGTAGGCACCTTCAGGCTTTTCAGACTGGGGTTGGGGGGAGAGGGAGAGAGTCACATGCAGAAGAGTCAGGCAAGTCAACATGAGAGCCAGCATGACCCCTGGCTGCAGCACTGAACCTGGCTTGGGGAGAGGTCCCTTGGATGATTCTGGCCCAAGGATCAGCCTTCTCACAGATTGCTGGGATTAGAAAATCAGGGTGGGAGTGGGGAGAGAGCAAGCAGGGATGTTGCTGCCCTGAAGCAATGAGAGAGGAAGAGGAATTGCACAGGCTGATGCAACTGGGCTGCTGGAGCCTCTGTTTCCTTACCGGGATGTTGTGGCCCCCCGCAACGATGTAAAACCAGGCTCTTCTCTCCCCCCCTCCACCTGTACCCCCAATGCGTTCTTTTGTGTAGGCAGCAGAAGTCTCCCCAGTCCGCCACTGGAGGGAGAGCGCCCCCCTCCTGCTTGGCTTACCTCAACCTGTCGGCGGGCAAGGGTGAGCTGCTGAACCAAATAAAGGACCGCTCTGAGTTGGCTGCAGCCTCTTCAGAAGAGGAGCCGGACCATGACCTGGCTCAGAAGAAGGTGAGCTTTCTCCCACCCAGCCCAGCTGTCACCTGCAGATCACTGAGCCTGAAAGACCAGGGCCTGAGCAGCCAGCTCAAGGCTGGCAAAGTTGCAGGGCATTGGCTATGGGGGTCCTTGGCTTCAGATGGGCACCAGGAGCTGGAGGGGTCTTGAGGGAGCATCTGCAAAGCCTCAGCTGGGCCGACAGCCGGACAGCCTTTAATTGGGACTGCCTCTCCCTGGAAAACACAGCCGCTGACCTCTCTGCTCTGCAGGTACAGCTGATTGAGAGCATTGGACGGAAGCTGGAAGTGCTGCAGGAGGCCCAGCAGAGCCTGCAGGATGACCTAAGTGCCAATGCAGCCCTTGGCAGAGAGGTGGAGAATTACATCAAGGGAGCCTGCAAGCCCCATGAATTGGAGAAGTTCCGCCTCGTCATAGGGGACCTGGACAAAGTGGTCAATCTGCTGCTCTCCCTGTCCGGGAGGCTGGCCCGAGTGGAGAACGCCCTCAGTGGACTGAATGTGGAGGAGGAAGAGGAGGAGCAGGAGGAGGAGAAGGTGGGCATGCAAGGGGGTAGGGAGGGCAGGCTGCTGGGCAGGGTGCTGAGGGTGCAGAGGAGGCTGGCTGGCCCGTCCTGGCATAGCGGAGCTTCCCTGCAGCTGAGCTGACCTGGGCCCTCTGTTGCTCCCTGTTGCGGCTCCTGGCTGTGTGTGCTGGAACATCCCCAGGCCCAAACAATGGCAGCAGCTCACTCCTTGCCCACAGGGTACAAGGTGGTGCTCCACCAAGGAAGGCTCTGCCACTCTTCCTTTGGATAGAAGCAGCCATGCGTTTTCACAGTCCTGGCCTTCCTGTTCATCAAAGGGTACCCAGCCAGGGGTGAAATCCAGCAGGTTCTGACAGGTTCTGGAGAACCGGTAGCGGAAATTTTGAGCAGTTTGGAGAACTGGCAAATACCACCTCTGTGGCCCCAGAGTGGGGTGGGAATGGGGATTTTGCAGTATCCTTCCCTGCCATGCCCACAGAACCTGTGGTCAAAAAAAATGGATTTCACCACTGTACCCAGCCCACTGCTGATGATTCTGGGCTGCACAGCACTGCTTCACTGGGGCCTTGGCAGTGCCAGTCCTGGCAACTGTAAGGCCAGGAGTTTGCGGTGCAGCCGGTTTGCCCCTCTTTCCTGCCCTGGTGGGAACGCCAATGCTGCTTCTTGGATCCCGCCCTGGGCTCTGTAGTCAGCTTGGGGCTCCTCACTGAAGAGGTTCCAGGTGTGGCCAGCACTGACCAGGTCTCTCTCCTCCTCCTCCTCCTCTCCCCTGCCCAAAGATGGCCCTCCTGCAGAAGAAGCGGCAGCTGACAGCACAGCTGGAGGATGCCAAGGAGCTGCAGGAGCATGTAGGTCAGCGGGAGCAGCTCGTCTTTGCCACCGTCTCGCGCTGCCTGCCCCCTGAGCAACTGCAAGACTATCAGCACTTTGTGCGCATGAAGTCCGCCCTGGCAATCCAGCAACGGCAGCTGGACGATAAGATCAAGCTGGGTGAGGAGCAGCTGCGTTGTCTCTGGGAGAGCCTGCCTCAGAGGCCCAGGAAGCCCTAGAGGAACCTGGACCCCGCTGGTTGTGGGGAGGGCTGGCTGCAAACTGCAGGGCCTCTGCAGCCTTCTGTCCTCTGCAAAGAGATGATGCCTTTTGCCAAAGAGCTGTGTCTGCTCCTGCCCTCTCTGGCCAAGGAAGAAGGGGCCACCCACGTGCCTTTTGCCACAAAGATGGGGCCCCCTGAAGTTAGGATCCAGAAAAGATGGCTGCGGGAATCCTGAGTCACTGGAATGAGGCGGCAGTGGGGGTCCTCGCAGCCTCTCCACAAACTACCCAGCCGGCCAGATGAGGTGACCCCGTCCCTTCCAGGGGCCACGCAGCCTTGCATGGACAAAGTCTCCCTCTCACAATACTTTCCGAGCTCCACTGTGGGAACCTGTTGCTCACCTTAAGTGCCTACAAGCCTCAAAGGTGCCTTTTCTGCCGCTCCATGTTATTTATTTTCCACTGTTACTGTGCTAGAGTTTGTTTCCAAGTGAAATCTGGATCTGGGTTGGGTGAGGGCCTGGTGGCCAAGCGCATTGGCACGGGCTGTTTTGGAGCCCATGCTCACAGCGGCTTCCCCGGAGAGTCCTGCCTTGGCCCAAGGAGCCCTGCCAGTGGCATTGCATCTTTGTTGCGTCCTGCCCATGTCCCCAACTAAGCCCTGGGGCTACTGCTTCAGTCTTCCCGTGGAAGGGACCGGGCAGAGAGCAGCAGCAGCAGCGAACTTCACGGGTCTCACCTTGCCCTTCTCCTGCGGCCTGGCCTGAGTGGGCTCAGGTGGCAGCTGTCCAGCAGCAAAACTGGGCCAGAGAGATGCCCCCTGCAACACCAGGGTCAGATGAGGATCAGGCCTGGAAAAGCCCAGCTTTGCAGTGGGGTGTGGTCAGACCCCTAAGCCAGTGATGGGGGAGGGACAGCAGGCATATACCCAAGCCTGCCTTTCTCATGAGTTACGGGCTGGCTGCCTTAATTTATCAACCGGATCAACGGGCAATCCAGCCCCAGTTACCAGCTCTTTCCTCAGCCTTGGCCAGACAGCCCTGACCTGGGAGAAGGTCTCCCTTCCACCTTCCTGGCATGGCCTAAAGCTGAAATTCCCTGGCAAGAACACTTGTGGGGGGTGGGGGGGTGAACTGGGATTGAATAACAAGGGCTTCTCTTCCTACCTCTCCTGTATTCGCGGCAGAGGAATGTCATGGGATCCTGCCATGGCTATTGTGACCCTAACATCCTCTTCCTCTCCATTGTCCTTGGCCCAGTGCAGGAAGCCAAGTCTGCCTGGTTTAACCTCTTCAGCGCTGGGCTGCCTGAAACTCTCGGCTGCCCATTGTCGCTTCGAGGAAGGGGAATAAGACCTGGGCCGGGCTGCCTTAGCATTCTGGGCCTCGAGAGGAGTGAAAATCCCACTGCCTGGGCTCCTAATAAGCAGGGAAGGAGGATGGCTTGTCCCTCTTTAACCCTCCAACAGGGAAACCCAGTTTTTCCAGACCAGCTTCTCAACGGGCTGCCCTCTAGAGCTGGGACTGCAGCTCCTGAATGCTCCAGGTTGTCAGAAGGTGGTCAAGCTAAAGCCAGTGGCCCAGGCCATTTGGCCTTTGACGGCTTCCCACCTTGGGCTCCTAAGGAGGGGCTCGCCATCCTTCTTCTGAACGGCTGAGCCGGCTTTTATTCTTTTGGAAAGTCTGGGCTTTGAGGGCCTTGAATGCCTGCCCATTGGTACCTTCTGGAAAAGTAGTCAGATATGACAGCCCATAATCACCAATGGGTCCCTTGGTAGTTGCTCTTGGTTTCTGCTTTAGCCTCTGCTGCTCCTGTAACGGCCCTGGGAGTGGGTGCGAGTCCACCGTTTTGGAAGCTGGAGTGGGGAGGCGGCGGCCAAAGTTACAGGTCAGCCTCTTTCTGCTTTTCCCGGGCAGAACTTGGAAATTCGCCCTGCCTTCTTCTCCAATCTGACCTACTGCTGCCTGCTTCCCCTCCCCTCCTCTCCAGTATTTCTGGCTTGCTCGAGACGGAAGCCTTTTGTGGGGAGTTGGCTGTAAAAGCGTGGTGCATTTATGCACGCTGAAAAGAAGTCAGGTTGCCCAGTGGCTCTTCAGGCCCAGCTTCTGGCTGTCCAACACAGAGCGCTGCATCAAGTGGGAAGGATCTCTGTGCAACTGGGGACCTTGGCGATTGCCAGCTTCCCCTTTCTCCTCCTCTTCCATGTCTCTCACCTGCAGCTCCCTGTACTTATTGGTAGGAACAGGGTTGTTCCCTGCCCATTTCTGCCCCTCTCCCTGCCTGGCTCGCTCTGAGCAGCTGCTCTGCCCAAGCAGCCCCTCCTCAGCGCAGGTGGAACCCAAGTGCCAACTCTGGAGGCATGTTGCTATGTGATTAAATGCTTGAGTTGCTGGCTGTAATTTTGTGCTTCCTACACACCAAAGTATCTATGGTTCCTGTCCAACATTTCCACAGCAAGATCTCTTCAGTTGTGTTTCCAAAGGCACCACCACCTCCAGCAGCTTGTGCCTTGGCTATGGTTGCAATTATGGGAATGGGGAAAAAAGCAGAATCACATGTTGCATTAAATTGGTGCTAACTGGGCCCCCAGGTCTGTGTGGCTTCTGTTTGGGGGGGGGGCATCCAAAACACCAGCCTGCTTTGAAAGGGGGAAGATGGTTTTTATTTGTATATAAGGCACATGAGGTGTGGGAGGGGGCTTCCCACTTCTAAGGGAAAAGCAGCTGGCAGTTTGGCAGGATTCACTTGCTCTGAGCAAAGGCAGAAGGCTCACCAGGTAGCCTCTGACCACAGGCTGGGCAACTGGCTAGATTTCCAGGACCGAGGTCCTTTGCATGATGGGCTCCTCTCTTGAGGCTTCAGATGACTCATGGAGGCAACAGCCTTGGAAATGTGGGCAGACGTTCATGTGCAAGATTGAGAGTGAGGCCAGGCTGCAACAGCCCTGCATATTGGGGGCCGAAGGGGTGAAGAACGCCTTGCAACCCTCACTGCAGAAAAGAGCCAGAGCGTGGTGTTTAATTGCAGCAAGTTCCAAGGCTGGATGGTGGAAGCTGCGGAATTCAAGGTCGCAGAAGCACATTGAAGCACAGACTTTGGACCCTCATCTGTTGATGAATATGACACGGTTGCCCTTTAGTGGCCGGCCAAGCTTTGCCCAGCCCAAGGGAAATTGGGCTGGCAGGGACTGTGCTGCCTCCCAGAGCTCCCTTGCCATTGGCCACAGCAAGATGCTTGATTGGGAGGGGTGGGGTGGGCAAGCCAGGCTTTAAAGATTGAATGGTTCTGCCTCTGTCCTGTGGTGCATCCGGCTAGGACCATCAAGCCAAGGGGAAGCCAGGGCGGGGCGGGCTCCTGCCTGAAGCTGGGGCAGACCCCTGACACTGCTCATAGCTGCTTTGGGAACTACTGCTGACCTCTCCCTGCAGTGCTTGCCTCAGGGCAAGAGGTCACCTGGAGGGTCATTTGCCCAAGGCCCTTTCTGCACACAAGGGGCTTTGCCCAGGCCAGGGGTCTGCAACCTTAAACACTCAAAAGAGCCATTTGGACCCGGTTTCCAAAGAAAAGAAAACACCGGGAGCCACAAAACCTTTCCTGTGCCCAACTTTCTTCAGCGGCCACAAAACTAGTATATGTTGAACTAAATGTTCTGTTTTCTTCTGAAACTTTTCTTGGATTTATCCATGGTTGGCCTACCAGGGGTTGAGAAACTCAATAAATCGCGTGCCGGCAGGTGTTGCACATTGGTGGTTGTGACACATATTTTGAGTGATAGGGAGCGCAGTAGAGGGGTGAAAGAGCCACATGCAGCTCCAGAGCCGCAGGTTGCTGACCCCTGGCCCAGGCAGACCCACCTGGTTGCTCCTTGGCTGGAATAGTGCAGCTCAAGTCCCCCTCAGCCATTGCCTGCCTCTTCCAGCCCCTTCCGTCTTCCTTGGCTGGGTTCTTAGCTGCCCTGCTTGCAGAATAGATAGGTTTCTAGAGGGGCCCATTTCCCACAATGCCCCCAGCCCCACTTGCTGGCCTGCTAGAGGTAGAGGGAATGTACATTTCTCGATTGGCTGGAGGTTATGGGAGATGAAGGTGCATCTGACCAATGGGGCTCTGGAGGCAAGACACTGCGCCTGGTTGCCGAGATGAGGAAAGGAAGGTAGAACCGGGGCGCCTGGAGGCAGCTCTAACTCTCTGAATGACCAGGAGCTCTGCAGGTGGCCTCGCTCTTCCCGGTCTTGGGCGCTTTCCCCTCAACTGGCCCGAGCACAATGCACTGGAGCAGCCTCGAGTGGCCGAGGACAACTGGGGTCGCTGCCTGCTGACCGCTCCCGATCCAGGGCTCTTTGTGGGTGACGGAAACTTCTTGGGAAAAGCTGCAGCCGGGGCGGGTTGGTTCAACGTCTGGGCAGGGGAGGGGCGAGAGTTGCCCGGCCCCAACAGGACACCTTTCCTACCTACCGCGTCACGCGTGCTATTGCCTGGAGGTTTAGCAACCCAACTTTAGCCCGTTGCCTGGATGCTCATTAGCCCCCCCCCCAAGCGGTCGCTCAGCGCGCGGACACGCAGGTCGGCCTGGCCTAAAATGTCCGCGGGTCTTCATCCCGAAACCCAAACTCGCCTCTTGCTTTTGGTCTAGCTGACCTCCCGGCTGTGCCCTTGCGGACTCCTCCCGCGAGCTCAGTAGAAGGTGTAGGGTTTGGTGGGAAGACGAGCAGCTCATCGAAAGCCGCTCCGGGATTCCCGCCACCTCCCGACCTCCGCGGCTCCGTCCCCTGAATCCATCTCTTGTTCGCCCGCCCCGCCCCACCCCCCCGCTCCTCCCGCAAGGCGCCTGCGAGTGGTGGACTCGCAGCCAGCCGCGTTTGGGTCGACCAAGTCCGGTTTAGTTTGCTGAGAGGCAGTCCGAGAGCACAACGGGGCCCCGCAGCCGCTCTGGAAAGCGATTCCACTCTGCCTGTTTTCTTGATTCGGCGAAGGGGGGCGGGGAGGCACCCTCGGGCCTTTTCCGACGGCGGAAAGAGGGTCGCCTCCGCCCGCAGCCCCACTGCCGGGGCCAAGGCTGTTGCGGCGTCGCAGCGCCTGCTTTGGGGCCGGGGCCGCCGGGCGGAGGAAGTTTCTCGGGGTTCATTCATCCGGATGAAAAGGCATTTGACCGCTTCGCATGGGAGAGGGGCGGGGAAAAGGCTTGTTTGCTCAGCGGCGGGCGGGACCAGGGAAGACTGCAGCGGCGGCTGGCGGGAGGAAGCGAGAGCTTGTGGCCACCGCCAAGCGCCGGGGAAGCAACACGTGCCGCGGCGGTGGCGGATCGCTCGGCTTGGAGGCTCCGGGGAGCTGCGCCTGGTGACGAGGGCGAAACGGGCGCGCGCGCTCCCCGCGGCGCTGCGGAAACGCAGAAGGGACGCTGCCTCCGCTCGGGCCGGCGGGGTTTCTCCCGCCGTTGCTACGCGGTAGGTCGCCCGCTACGAAGTCGGGGCCGCCAAAGCAGACCACGCAGGGGCCGCCCCCGCCCCGCCAACCACCTGTTCGCCGGAGGGGCTGCGCGGGAGCCGAGCCCCACGCGGTCTCTCCGGGGGAAAGCGGCGGCGGCGGCGGCTTTCTCGCCCCGCAGCCCCCCAACGCCGCAGTCAAGGGGGTGGCTGGAGACGGGGGCTGGAGAGCGCGCGCTCCCCCGGCCTCGGGAGGAGAGTGAGCCGGGTTGCTCTCCCTCTTTACGGCTGGAGGGTGCAAAAGAGGAAGCGGTTCCGGAGGGCTCCGTGGCTGACGCCCGCCCCTGCCTCTCCTTTAGAGGACCGCGGCGTCTACCCGCGCGGAGGATGGCCGAGAAATTGGCCCCCCCGGGAGAGCTGTTCCTGCGCAAGGGCCGGGAGTCGGTGGTCTCGCTGGAGATGGACCGGCTGGCCCCGGGCGAGGAGTCCTCGGACAGCGAAGGCGAGCAGGAGGGCGGCTCCCACAGGCTCATCCGCAAAGTCTCCACCTCGGGCCAGATGAGGGCCAAGGTAAGAGCGGCGCCCCCCGGTTGGCTCTCCCGAGTGAGCGCCTTGCTTTCTGCGTTGCCGCCCTCAGGCTCAGTAGCCCGGTAAGACGGAGGGGGCTTTTCCGTGGGTGGGGCGAGGAAAGCGAGGGGGGGCAGAAAGACAGATGTCGCGGAGCTGCGCCTCTCTTATGGGGTCCTCTCATCTTAAGCCGAGGCTGGCTTTGCTGGGCCCAGTCACCAGGGTGGCATTGCCTTGACTCCTGTCCTGGGGGCAGCAGATTGTCAACTTGGCCAGGAGATTTGTGGCAGAATCCTTGGCGGCGGCTTTACTCTCTCAGTTTTGGCTTCTCGTTTGGAGGCAGTGGGAGTGGAGCCTCAGGTGCTTCAGTGTCTGAACTTGGTTCTGTCTGTGGTTTGTAAATCTGGCCCTGTGGCTTAACCTGTTCTGTGAAACCCATCAGTTGTGGTTTATTTGTTAAACCATGGTTAATGCAGAGGTTAATCGACCCTAACCCTCTGGCTAAGGGGCTACTTTCAGCAAAAAAGACACACACACACACACACACACACCCCTCTTCTAAAGAAGGTTTGCCAAAGGCCAGTTCTGCAGAGGTATTGCCGTTTCAGATTTCTTCCTCTTTCCTCCAAAGTTGGGTTTTGAATGGCTTAACTGAAACCAGCTGTGATATGTCCTAAGAGTGGGGCAAGACTCCCCTGGGGATTACAGGGAGCACCCTTTCATTTTTATAGCTTAAAAAAGGCAAAAGTTTCTCCCACGTTTTTGGCTATTTGGAGTAGTCAGAGCTCATTGTGGAATAACTTGTTTCCTCTCCAGAGGATTGTGTAAAATGCAGGAAAGAGAATTCTGCCTCCCTGCAGAAAGTTTGGGTGCTGGCTCTGCATCTTGCATTCCCACTGATCTTTCTCCCTCACACAGGCACAGACACGCACCCCCACGCACCCCCTCTACCCCTTTTGTTCTGCAGCACAGGTGAGGGATCCACAGAGCTTCCTGGAGACTTAAAGACCACAACGGTCCCGGCAGGAAGTATTAGAAGCCAGAGATGAGGCAGCAGGTGGAGGAGGAAGATGCTTTATTGTTTCTTGGAGACAATGGGGGGAATCAATTATGAGCCATTACAGAAATTAGCTGATGTGGCTTCTCTGAAATCCACCCCAGCTGATGACTTGTACAACCTTGAGATGCTGGAGCGATTGACAGCCGAGTTAATAATGTGATGCTTGCCAGAACTGTGTCTGCTCTTTGCAGGCTGGGCTGGGTGCGTGGTGAGGGGAAGGGGGCTTTATCCTGAGGCAATGGACCCCAGAACAACAGGTGCAGTGGCTGAGGCACTGAAGGAGCTGCTGCCCCAGGAGGGCTTTTTCTCATGAGGACGGCGTCCTCATTTGCTGACTTGGTGAGAGGCGATGCAGAGTTGGGCCATTGGTCCAGAGGGCTAACGAGGACCTCCTGCTAACTCCTTACAGACGGATGTTCGTGTAGTTGATATAGAGCTTGTCAGGTACCCCAGGAGGAGCTCAGCTGGGCTGTAATGCATCAGAGGGCAAGGCATAGCTGGTGCCCTCAGCCTGGCTCTCTTGTGGCTGCATTTTCTGTGGTCATCAACCAGCAACTGAGAAGGCCTCCCGCACTCCTCGGATTGCCTTTGCTCAGAGTTCTACGGGTCTAACGAGGTCAGAGTTTCCCCAGGAAGACACCCACTACTTATTCTGCACCCCTCATCAGATAGTCATGGGGGGGGAATGGTCAGCTTCCTGGAACTGTTGCTTGCCATCCCCAACACAAGAAAGGTCAAAGGCTTATTTCTGTGAGTGGCAGAACAGAGAGGGAACTGCTGCAACAGAAACTGGCCTGAGACAAGGGCTGGTTGGTGGCTGGCAATGTGCTTCAGCAAGCTCACCAAACGGTTAACACTTTCTGGGCCAGCAAAGCTGAAGGAGGGGATGGTCAGTGCCGCCTGGCTGCTTTCCCAGTGCATCAGCCGGCCGCACCTGGGGAACTGCAGCCCCGTGGAGGAACACTGGTCTTGGTCCTCAGCTCCCTCTGGCATTGCCTTTCCTTGACCACTACATGAGTTCTGCCAACCTTGCCTCTGCCCAGGTCCCCTCTTCCTGGACAGATGGTGCCCATGGGGGAAGCTGTTCTGAGCGGCAGATGGTTTGTGAAGATGCAGTCCAAGTCTTCTCCCAACACCTTTAAATCAGGGGGGGTTCCAGCTTTTTAGCAATAAGAGAAAAATACAGGTACGACCCCAATTGAGACCAAAATTTCTGTTGCTAAGCAAGGCAAGACCATTGTTAAGTGAGTTTTGCCTCTTTTTATGAACTGTCTTGTCACAGTTGTTAAGTGAATCATTAAGTTAGTAGTATGGTTGTTAAGTGAATCTGGCTTCCCCACTGACTTTCCTTGTCACAAGGTTGAAAAAGGTGATGACAGAACTCCGGGACATGCAACCCTCCTATTTACGAGCCAGGAGCCAAGGAGCTGAATTTTGATCATGCGACCATAGGGATGCTGCAGCAGTCATAAGTGTGAAAAATGGTCATAAGCCACTTTTTGTAGTTGTAACTTTAGATGGTCACTAAATGTGCTAAGAATTATATAACAAAATAGAAGTCAGGGTTTTTTTCCCAACTAAAGCAGGCTTAGCCCTTGTTGAAAGCGTGTTCCAAAACGCCAGGCTCTTTTTTTTTCCAGTTCTAGAGTATCCTTTGGGAGCTCTTTTCACACTTTGCAATGCACACAGTTTTCCAAACATGGCTGCTCCCAAAGCAGATCCAGAGGCATGATGGGCTGTCCGCTTTCTTCCTGCGGAAGAGTCTGGCGCTTTCCCCTCCGTGGCTCAGAGCCACCGGGCTTGATGGGCTGCTTGCCTGGTCAATGCTGGTGGGCCAGGACGTGCAGTGTGGGTGTCTGTCGCTCTCCCAGACTTGGCTTCTCTTTGCTCCCAGCCCCGGGCCGAAGCAGGCCCTCCCTCCACCTGCTTTTCAGCTGACCTGCTCAGGGTTTGCGTTCTCCCCCTCTCCTGCTCCCTCAGTGAAAAGTGCCCGCCCTGTGGTGGCCTTTGCTTTCCGGGAATGGGACAAGAAGGGCTCAGGGGCAGCAGAGGAGGAGGAGGAGGAGGGGGATGGGCTGTTTGGAAGAAAGACCAGTGGAACCGCATCAGCCCTAAAGACATAACTTAGCTTTAACTATGCCTTCAATCAATTAATTAATTAATTAATGTGGAACTGGCCCATAATTTTATGGCTCCCATCCAAAATGCTTTTTAAACTAATATTACACTGACTGCCCTCCAGTTCTGGACTGTGGAGGCTGACTTCACGTTTTCATTCCTTTTAAGGGTTTGGAGGGAAGGTACCTGGCCGGAAGCACCTGCCATCTCTCATCTCTGAAATCTCCCTTTTTTCATTTTCTCTGGCTAAACAGATAGATTGGGATATTCCAATGGCAGCTCTCTGAGCTCTCCCACATGCAAACTGTTAACTGTGTTAACCTGGCTTGCACTAGCACACAGTATTTGTACAGCCGCTTGTCCTAGTGTAAAGCCGGAGATTGGTCTGCCTCTTGAGTCGCTGTCCTGCATGAGGACCCAAATAGTTGCACTCAATACACAGATATGAAAAAGAAATCCAGCCCCAAGTAGATCTCATGGGCTTAAGCTCTGTCCTTCATTGCTCTATTTATCTAAATTAGCTTTTTCCATCCTGGCACTTTGGAACATTTTTGAACCAAGACTTCTGAGAATTAAATGGGGGGGGGGGGGGGGGGGGGGGGGGGGGGG
>JANHZT010003066.1:9294-20112 GCA_032468215.1 Stegonotus admiraltiensis
CAGTAACCTTCCCCTGGAGTGGGGTGGGAATGGAGATTTTACAGTATCCTTCCCCTGCCACGCCTACCAAGCCACACTCCCCAAGCCATGCCACGCCCACCAAGCCACACCCACAGAACTTGTAGTAAAAAATTTTGAAACCCACCACTGCAAAACGGATAGTATTCTAAATAGCAATGTTGCATATAAACATGCATTTTAGAATAACTATAGATTGGTTTTCAGTGGAATTCAGCTAGTTTCACCTCATGGCTTGAACCTGTGTACTTCTTATTTTGGCTAATAGCCTTTGACAGGAAGTGCTACAAGGACTAGAACAAGAATTTGTCAACTCCATGTTCCGTTTTCTAACCAAAATTCTGGGGCTGAAGTATTTTCTTGAATAATAAAGTATCCTCAAATTCTCTTACTGATATTGCTGACACGGGCTATCACTGAGCAACCCTGTACTGCAAAGATTACATTTCAAGGCAAAAATAGAGTGGGGGGGGCAGAGGGGGCGGAATCTGTTCTGTTTGAACTGCTGGGGTATTGATATCAGCCTGTGAATGCTTTCAGTATTTAAATAAATAATGATTGAACAAAGAATGAGGCATCTTCCTATGTTTATTTGTTTGTTTTATCACATTTAGAAACCACTCGTCTCCCTCACAGAGGAATGCTAGGTGATATACCAATAAAATGTTTAGAACATAAAAACTGAATATCAAATTTAAAATAGATGCAAGGATAGTTAAAATTCGACATTAAAAGTTAATTAAAAGGCGGAGGAAGGTTTTCACGGTACCACTGCATGCTCCACTGTGACCCCCAAACGAGATGATAGAGATGATAGAAAAATATCTTTAGATATTTTTGAAAGGCCAGGAGACTTATGTTCTTATGGTTTCTGTTTGTATTATATATTATATAAAACACATTGCTATTCCTTGGCTAAAGAATCTTAGTTTGCAATTTTCCACTCCGTTCCCTAGTACCAGTGTTCCCCTTCTATTTTTTTTTCTACAGTTTACTCCTCAAACATTTACTAATTATAATAGGTAGCTGTTGGATATACACTGCAAAATTGAATACATTTAATTAATTTCTACCATTACAATACAGTGCACGTTAGAATCCAAAGCTTTTTAGATACAAACAGCTAATTATTATTTTAAAATACCATTAAAATACAGTCATATTTTAAATTCCCTAGATCTCTCCTCCTTTTAATCCATTAATTTTGTCACTATTGAACTTTTTTCAGTTTTATGTTTGTGTAGTTCTCTTCTCCAGGTACCACGTATCAGTGAATAAAGATTCTATTTATAGAAAGTTGGTTGTTGAATTTCTCTCATAAATAACTTCATTCAATTGATGAGCTATAATGAGGAGAAAATGTATTCTGGATGTTGGAGAGTTTACACAGATGAGATGAAACATGTTCTCTAAATTCAAGGAGGTGAGAAACCATGTAAAAATTAATTCAAATACTCACTGCTTTTTCACAGCTTAACATGGTCATTTATGCTTAAAGCCCTTGTGCATTTAACAAGCTATTAGTAATCAATGCCTAGATGTTTAGCCATTATGTGAAAATACTTTCCATAATTAGAAGAGCCATTATCTTCTGTGAGCCTATAATGTTCCTCAATAAAGTGTATTGTCTACCACAGGCTATAAGCAAAAAAGTATTTCTAGTTTATAGCTTACGATAGCAGGTGATTCCTGCTGTTTGTAGTAAGTGGGGCCTAAAATGGCTCAGGATGCAGAAATCACCAGTTCTTCTTAAAGACAACTCAATTGTTTCATTTTTATAATTTTATTAGACAATATTCATTCTGAAAGTCTGCTTTGGATAGGACTACCACATTTATAATATCAGTTGGCCATTCTGAAATAGCAAGCGGTTTCCTTGGGCATATAGATGGGCACCAATCTAAGATATCCTTCAGTATTTCAAATTGTCAAATTATAATTTTGCAAGACAAATAGAATTGATAAGCTGAAATACTATAAAACTCAAATAAGTATTTCAATAGTTTGACTTCCTCCACATATTCTTGTTTACTGTGCTATAAACTTCAGTGCCAACCCCCAAAACTGAGAAAATAAATCTCTGAGGGGAGAAAAAAGTGTATATTTGGGGCTGAAATGAACTTTTAGACTAAGAACCCCTCAGAGTTTTCAAAAGGCCCTGCTATCAATACTTTGCTAATATGGAAAATTGTTTAAAATTAGCTACACATACTTCTTAATATGCTTAGCATATTACTTCAGAAATTGTTCTAAATAACAGAGACATTTCTATGTGCTAATTTTAAATCTGAACTTTACACATACACCCCAAACAAACTGTAACCAATCGTAACCAAGGTTAATCGCTTGCTGATTCCTCTGGCATTCATTGTAATGATGATAATTACAATAAACATATTTAAAATTAATGTGCATGTCATATGCACATATCAATTCCGTTCTAATTTACCATTGATTAATGTCCATACACTGAACGTGCTCACCATAATAAAATGGCCTCATGAGGAAGAATAAAATGTTGAATTACATGGGGGAGGGAAAAAAAGGGGGGGGGAAACAGATAATTATTTTGAAACTGATTGCACAAATGCTTTTGAATAAAGATAGAGTGATTCATCTTAATCCCAAAAAAAGTATTTGCACCAAGTAGTTTTTCTGGCATGTTAGTAACCATGTTGCCCAAGAATGATAGCCAATTCCTGAAATTATGTTACACAAAATATTTGTGCATGGGCTAAAGATAGAAAAGATCTGCTATATTCCCGTCTCTGGTTTTGGATTTCCTAAGAAAAGGGAGAAATGCATGGGTTTACAAGGTGTATCTAAACTGCTGTAAGACGTAAGGCAGATCAAATGGGAATTCACAATTTCCAAGCCAGAGTTCAATGTTATATAAATATTTTAAAATATTTTAAAAACTCTTCCATTGCAAGGCTACTAAGCATTGAAACCAAATATCCATTAATTTTGAAAGATGGGAAGAACAAGCCTTACATTTAACTCCCTACAACTACAAATCCTTAGCAACTACAAAGAGGGGGCACAGTACAGAGATGGGTTTCAGCAGGTTCTGACCAGTTCTGGAGAACCAGTAGTGGAAATTTTGAATAGTTTGGAGAACCGGTAGTAAAAATTCTGACTGGCCCCACCCCCATCCTGAGTCCCAGATGATTGGGAGGAAATGGAGATTTTGCAGTATCCTTCCCATGCCATGCCTACCAAGCCACATCCACCAAGCCACACCATGTCACGCCCACCAACCCATGCCCACAGAACTGGTAGTAAAAAAATTTGGAACCCATCACTGGCACAGTAATAAGTTAATGTTAGAAAACACAAGAGGTAATGCTATATAAGGCCAAGAGACAATACAAGGATCAGCCAAGAAAAGAAAGAAATAAGGAAAACAGTAGTGGAAAATAAATACCTAATATCTTTGGTATCAAAATGTGAAAAAAATTCATAACCCAGTGAATCCAAAAATCTGGATCAAGACCAGGGTTGTCAAATTCACATTGTCACAGCAGCATTATGTGACATATCAGAACTTTTTTTCCCTTCTCTAAAGTGGGCATGGGTGTAGCCAGCACATGACGCATCCAGACCACGGGCCGGAGTTCGACAGCCGTGATCAAGAGGCACCTGCAGGACAGCTGGACTAGCTCCAAATATTTTTCCAACAACAATCTGCTACAAGCTGAGTATCTTTATACTATATAAGGAACTGACACAAACAATTATTAAGAAACAAGAGTACTCTTGTAAAAGAAATCAGAGACAAAACATTTGAACCTGCCAGCTTTATCACCTCTAGTTTTAATAGATTAGAATTCTTGGAGGGTAAGATGAGATTAACTCTGTTAGTCAAAATCAAATGCCAGCTCCTAGCACTCCAGCATGGCTAACCTTATTGTTATTTTGCAGGTGGGCCTGGAGCTATAAAAGAGGTTTCAGATTAGTGTGAAGAGTGTAATGTCTTTTTCTTCACCTTTCATTTTTCAGTAGGCCTTTTATCTCAAACTGTTCCTATTTTCCTCATCCCATCTGTCTGTAATTCTGAATAAAAGAACATTAAGAACTGAAGTAATATCGCAACATTTATTGCAGAGCTTCACTTGTGATTATTTGCCGTTCTTTAGATTTATGGATTGCCTTTCTACAAGGAACAAGTCAATGCCCAAAAGAACTGACATAAATATTGAAGATGATACCAAAAACTCTTTTTAGAGGGAAAAAAACAAACAAACAAAATAATAATAAAGCAAGTACTCCTTCCCAAAAAAGCTTAATCAGAACAGCATGTTCAGTGGCCACATAATAACTGTTGCAAGGGGAAAAGTGAGAGTTCTCTGGAACCTTGAAAAGAATCGATCTATATTGCAGCATTTTATTGCAGGTCACCTTTGGGACAGTACTCCTTGTAACTGCTCCAATTAGCTGTCCAATTGATGTGAGAAATGCAGTATATGAGGTGAAGCTTGGTTAGAGAGGTTTCTGTGATTTTCCAGAATACCAAAATGTTATTTGTGACATAGTAGAATTCAAGAGCTCATACATCATCTTGAATTGCTTATGATGGAACTCATATATAATGGAGAGAGTAGATAGTTTTTGTTAATTTATTTCTTCATTTGCTGATGCTTCTTTGTATTGTAGTTTAAGTGTTTCACACAAACACTTTTTTCAAAGTAACTTAGTGTACATAACCAGAATCTCTTATTGTTACAAGAATCTTGGCTGAAAGAAATTAGTCCACCTCATTGCCTTCATGACTGAAAAGAAATGAATTTGGGATTCTCAATCTTTAGTGATACCTTTCTTTAAATAGAGGTAAAGGTGGCAGGACAGGAGAAAAAAGTATGTCAGCTATACTTGAGTGCAATTGAGAATACAAATAATGAGGGCCAAGCATAGAATTTAGCATGGGACTTTTATTTTATGTATATAGTAGCCTGAAATACTTGCTATTCCCAACATCACAACACAAGATACTGCTCTAATAAAAGAATGCTGCATAAATGTCATACTTTTCAAAAGACTATCTGAAAGACTCCAGTAGGGAACTCTATGTGTCCAGCAACAAATTTCAAAATGTTTATGGACCAATTTTCACAAATAACAATATACTATATTTGGCTAAGTACTTGTTAGAAAAAGCAATCTGTCTTTTGCCCCAAACCCTCCATCAGTGCCCACTGATCATTCTTCTAACTGTATAAATAAATTAAAAAATGTCTGCTTCTTGTTACTGTTTAGGTTTCCTGAGGAGCAACCATTTTGAATTTGTCTCTTGATGACTCAGAGAACAGTTGAAAGATTGCTGTGTTCCTTCTGAATAGGCATTTTAAAAGGTTTCTGGGGCTCTTCCCTGTAGGAGCAGCCATGAGTCATAATCTGCCAAGAGCTAACTATAAACAATAGCAAATCACATCAGACTGTCAGTATGCAGGGAATGGGGGAAATAACAATTGCTAGCTAACAGCTATCAATATCTCCATAAGTAATACATCATACCTGAATGCATAATTCATATTTATGTATTTAAATTAAGGTTGGGCACATGTTCATCTGGTTTAACCTGGGTAGATCCAGAACAATACATAGGTGAGATAAAGCTATGAGAATTCAATTTACACCAGCACATTCCTTCTTCATTGCCCCTCCTTCTCTTTCCTTGTCTTATGTAGATTCCATTCCTCTATCAGTCTATTCCTTCCGCTTTCTCCCCCTCCTTTCTCTTTCTCTTTCTCCTTTCCCTTCCAGAGGTCAAACAGTAGGATTCCATTGTACACATTTATGTATGTATTTAGAAAGAAAGGTTTCAGAGGGATGAAAGGGAGATCTAATTATTATTAGACCAGTAGTGCTGCAGTCACAGAGATAGAGAAATCAGATGGGCAGTTTTGCTTTGAAAGGATTTCAGTCCCACAACTAGATGATGGGAGCAACAGTGGTGGGTTGCCCCCAGTTCGGACCAGTTCACAAGAACCAGCAGTAAAACCGGCGAGAGGCTCCACCCACTGACACGGATGTCATGAGGAAGCTTCTGCGCATGCACAGAAGAGCATGTGCGCAGCCCCGCTGCAAACCGGTAGTAAAGGTAAGTAGAACCCACCCCTGGGGAGCAAGTACATCATTCAGTGCTTTTGCACCTTCCTTTCACTTTCTTCTCTGATACCACAAAGTAGGGTTTTTTTGTGGGATGAGAGGCAAACAAAAATCCTTTTAAAAGTGAGTTTTTGTCCATTTCTGTAGGTTTCAGGCTTGAAATAAAGATGCACAAGAAAATACCCAAGAAGACTATTGGATAGCAAAATTGATGTGGTTCAAAGGGAGAATTGGTAGGCTAGAAAGAAAGTCACAAGGTAAGTACCGGTAGTTCATTATTATTGGTTTAAAATGTTTCTGGACTAAATCTCATCCAGTAACTTTTAGTAAACAACAAACATAAAAAGTAAAAATATTTGATGCATGAGTCTCTACAAAATCTGTGATGAAAATGTAACTCTAACAATAAAATAAAACAAAAAATATAAACACTTGAAGGGATGTCTCACATACATATTTGTGTCTCTTCTCCCACATGCTATGATCCTGATAATCCTTCACACCCACCTCCAGCATTTGATGGCTTTAAAATACAACTGGACACTGAGATTCTGAAAGGATGTTTAGTGGCCTTGTGTTTCTTCTTCCCCTTCACAAAGCAGTAGTAACAAGATTTTTTATTCTCCTTGGTAGCTGTTTCTCCAACAGGAATGGTTAAGCCTATTCGGATAGAAATTTCACCAGTTTCAATCAATAAAGTCAATAATATATCATTGGATTGGCAGTCTTTGGTTCTTTTTGGAAACTGACCCCCTGAAGTGTGTTTTATCATGCCTCCTTCTTCAAATGGAACTGATGAAAACTGTCACTATGACATGTGTGATAGAGTTGCATCCCACTGAGTCCCACTGCTTTTCATCAACTGTTGATGAATTGCTTACCACAGACTGATGCAATCCCTTTCTTCACCATGCACAATCAAACTAACAGGAACATGAAACAAGATCTGTTCATTTTCCTGTAACAGCTGTAAGGATATCCCTTCACTTACTAGGAGGCCAACATTATATAAAACATGTAAGACACTGCACACATTTAATAAAAGGAGTAAGGTCTTCTGGCTAGTCTATGTGATTACCATTCCAGGTCATTGAAGAACCCATGTAATTGAAGTGTTAAGATTTTTCTTTTTTTGCAATAATTTCTTATAATGTTTTCCCAGATACCAAAGAGAGTTGCTTGCATGATTACCTTCTCAAATGCCACTCTGGCTGTAAACCCTACTTTAAGAATAATCTTCAATCTATTTATGTATGAAAGAAAAGTATTGAAATTTCTTATCTTTCTTAGCTTATGGAGGAAAAAACAAGTTTGTTTAGATGAAATGTACTACTGGAGTTTATCCTATTATCTGGTCCAGTGTAAATTCTGTGAGTTGAAATCTTACCTCTAGATGGTGCCAATGTTAGAGAAGAATGATTTAGTAAACAGGATTATGGAAAAATAAATTCAGATACATTGACACCTATTTAGCCTAAATTCATCCTATCATATATGAAACGACATTACATTGCATAAGATGTAATTTACCTATGAATTACAAGGTCCGTATAAAATGATTTAGCATGCATCTTTTCCAAATGAATAAGATTTAATTCTGATTTCTCTTTCCATAGTTAGCTATGGAAATGAAAATCTTGGAATATCGGAGGTCTAACAATTTGTATCCTCAGTTAGCTACTATGTAATGATATTGGGGTGGGGAGAGAACACTACAAGCAACCATAGGGAATTTTTATATAATCCAACAGGAAAGTTCAGCAGCTATATACCTGGTTTGCCAATTGGATAATCAGCCATAAAGAACATTCAAATTCCAGAACAGAGACAAAATAGTGAAGGAAGTGATGCCTACAGCAAGAATATGTGCTGGTATGGAATGAAAGATCAAACTATTTCTGTCTTTTGTATGCCATCCACTCTATGTCTCTATGTGATTAAAAAAACTGCATGAAAATGAATTTGAACATATTTTACATTAACGTAAGGGTAGGTAACAATACTGCCTAGTCTGTTTGAATTTCAACTTCCATTAATTCTTGCCAGTGGATCATTGTGATTCGGAATGAAAACAGCTTGGACAACTGGACAACTGGAGAGCAGAGGATTAATTATTCTCTTCCCTAAAATATTTTTTCTCCCGTAAAGTTTTTAAAAAGGATTCTTGTACTGATTTTACATATATATATACATACATACATACATACATACAGACATACATACATACATACATACATACATACATACATATATATATATATATCCATTTTATACAGTTGGAGCAGTTTTAGTTTTAACAGTTGGATATATTTTCAAATAGGAAATGGATTATTATGTTTAAGCCTTATTTACTTTTTATATGGTGTATAATGTCTAAAGATTATTTACTTTTTGTGCCAAAAATGTTTTGGAAGAGTTCCTAATGTAATGTTCACATACTTCTTTAAGTCCACTTTTCAAACTGGAAATATTTCTTGATACCTTAGAGCTATACATTTGACTTAATAAACTACAATTTTTCTTCCCACTCCCCTCTTTTTTCTAGATAACAACTAACCTGTCTAATTAAAACATTCTTGGAAATTTAAATTTTAGATTTATTTTGCAATCATTGTTTATCTGATACACAGTATATATATTTCCTCAGTATAGAATTTGGATTTTTTTTTCCTCATGGCCGTCACTGTGAATATTTTTTTATGTTACATTTCAGTTCCTTTTGAAAGAGTGAGTTGGTTTCAATCACTTAAAATATGAAATAAATACATCCTAGAGCCTAGGAGCAATTTATAGAACTCACAAACCAATATTTCTTAAAGCATCCCTTTTCCAAAATTAATGTTGTATCCTATTTTTGCAACCTAACAGAAGTAATATGCAACACTTTTTGAAGGAGCAGAAAGCCGGCACAAGTATATTTTCCATAATATTTAAGTGTCTTCCTTGTCTTCAAGTTGTTTTTTTCCAATAGCTTCAACAATTATGACCAATGCTGAGTTAGTTATAGGTTAACAATCTGGAATGCCATAAATCATTAGTCCTTTCATAGCAAGGTTTTCTTATTACTCAAAGCCAGGCATATTGGCATGAAATCCTTCCTTCTAATTCCAGTTATGTAGGTCCAGCTGTAATTACTGTGCAATAAGAATAAGGAACTCTGTGCATGTTCAGAGTCTCTCTTTATCGATATACATACTCCATGAGGGATAAACCATGTCCTGACCTTCATTTTTCTGACATAAATCCAACCTAGTCCAAGCAGTACTTCTCCAATGTTCTAAATTAAGTCATTTTATTACTGTTTTATTTACTTTTAGTAGTTCTTGGCTATAGAATTGAGACCTAATCTCATCTGTGTCTTTGCAAATCACATCCAGCTTTGCTTTTTGGAATAAAATCATCTAAACTGAAAGTTAGTCAGCACAGTAGATTTGGAAAATTCAATTGCTTGATTGGAGATGAGAACCAGAAGTTGACTCTGTGGAACCTCAGGCAATCTATATGGTTCACATAAAATCAAGTTTCTCATTATGTTGTAACAAATTGCTAATTCCAGTGACCGATTAGGTTAACGAGGCTCCTGTCAATAATGGCAGTTCAGCAAACAGGAACTCAATATACTGAGCAAATCTACTTTAATCAGCATTTTAAATGATAGGGGTAAAAACTGGGTTTAGTAGAAAAAGTCCTTCCCTTCCTTTTTCAAGTCTTTGTTATTTGGATAATATTCAAAATGCATTGTAATATTCAGAGATAACTAATCTTCAGAATAGGATGATAGCTAGTAATCTGATAGAGATGCAAACTAGAGATCTGAAACAGGCATCAAAAGCAAGTTCTTTAGACAGGGTGGCTTGTAAACACTTGCATTTTCACTTATCTCAGCTATCTTAGATGCTTTCTGAAGATTTTACTCAAAGCAAGAGATGAGTATATATCAAATCATTAGGTTAGTATCTAACTAGTTGTATGAAAACCCTTTCTGTAGAGAGCCACACAGATAATACGTAACACACAAATAAATACGTAACAAAGATTGGGGGTGGGGGGAATAATTGAAATACAGGACAAGAAGAAAACATTAGACATCCAGATGTAACCTGAAATTAGGTAGATGTAGTCTGTCATGTTGGAAAAAAATCCTACCGAGCTTGGTGGGAAACATTCCTGGTATGTCTGAATGAATTTAGGTCTTCATTGATAATATTTAGTGCTGCAACCTTATTTTTTAAAAACAATTTATTGGCTCTGACATCAAGATATCTCAACTTTGGATGGAACTTTCAGAAAATTGGAATTTCTATAATTTTAAAACAATGTATAGGATTTTCCAGAGATATTTTTGATCTTGACCTATACACTAATTTGAGATACATACACACATACACACACACATATACATACACATACACATACACACACACACACACACACACACACACACACTGCTGCCTTAGGCTTGATGATTAAGCAAGCATTTCACTGAGCTAGAGCTGCATTTTGAAAATCTTGGTTTACATAGGAGGAGAAATACACATAAAGGGCCTACAATAAGAGAAGAAAACAAATACTTGACCTCTACGGGGAGGAAACATGTGATGAGGCTGTAGCTAACTAATAATAATAATAATAATAATAATAATAATAATAATAATAATAATAATAATAATAATAATAATTTTATTTATATAC
>JANHZT010003066.1:40244-51348 GCA_032468215.1 Stegonotus admiraltiensis
TCCTAGAAAGGCTCTGGAGCCTGGGGAGTGCAAAAAACAGGCCTACCGGGCCCAACGTGCCATCACGTGCCAAAAGCAGGGGGGAGGGGGCACATAGAATTATGGATGTGGGCACGTGTGCATGTGACCCCACCGTGCTCCCCCCACTTTTGGCACGCGATGGCAAAAAGGTTAGCCATCACTGGTCTAGGCTATGGAACTTTCTATCTGTCCAAGTAGATTTTGCATCCCCAATATTATTACTTATAAATTGTTCAAAGGATACCACCCACACTGTTCAGCTATGTAATGAAGTTTTGCTACTAATTTCTACTAATGTTTATAGAATTTTTTAAAACTCCCTTACTCTAATTTTGTAAAAATTGTATTAGTAATAATAATTATTTGATTGTCAGTATGTTGGAGCTTAATTTGTAACTTTATAAGGCAGATTTATGCCAATTTAGCCTACATATTTTTATGCTCACTCTACAGCAGCAAATGGATCCTCCACAACCCAACTGTTGTGAAATTTATTTATGATATACTTTCTATTCTGTACTAGAAATTGATTTGGTCAAACACATTGCTATTCCTGATCTAGACTTTGTTCAGACAGCAAAACCGAATCTGAATACAAAGGAAGGAATGTCAATAAAAAATTTATATATCCCAAATTCAGGCTTCTAAGCTTCCATCAGTTTGACATTATTCCTTTAACTATAGCACAGCTGCTTTGCCAAGCCATTTCTCTCCTACCTTCAGTCTGTGACAGGATAAATGACTTCAGCAATACTTGAAAGTGCTAGTACTTCTGATAAGAATTTATGAGTTCTGGCAGTTGGGGATGACCTGTTCAACTCTATTGACCTAAATAAGGAAAGTGGAAAGTGAAAGTCCCAACAATTGCTGATTCTCAAATCCCCTTCCAAGCATTTTAAGCATGTCTCAAATTCAGCTACATTCCAGTAGGCAGTACTAGTCATAACACAGAACTAATTTTTCTCCCACCTCCTTATGTGTTTTTTGGTAGTAGGTACTAAAGGTGCTAAAAGCACTGTGGCAGGATGCTATCAGAGAAAGGGGGGGAAATTCATCAGGAGCAAAATCTGAACCTGGTCAGCATATCTGTTGTAAAAGATATTATTTTCTGATCATTGTGAGAATTAGAGCAATTAGACGTTCAAGGAAAAACGAGTCTGTGAAGGCTTTCATACTGGAACACAGTGCAATTTGAATAACAAACCCAGAATAAATTCTAGCCTCCTAATGGCTGCTACTTTTTAGGCCAAATTTCTCCCCTTGTAAAATGGACCATGTCTTTTGATTAGCTTGCTTTCACCAGATTTACATCAAAATATACTAGAGGGAAATAATACAAGGAAGTTGGGAAAAGTATTTTAAAATGTACTGAAGCCTGCATTTTGATCTACTCAATGAAAGCCCTCTACCATGGGGCAGAAATTTTACTTTTATTCATACTGTATGTTATGCTTATTGTTAAAAAAAATCTTTGCAGGCAGCCAAGAGCTGCAATGGGAGAGACTGCAAGATTCTTCCCACCACCTCCACCACCACAAAGACACACACACACACACACACACACACACACACAGAGGCTAGGTTGTGACTTCTAAGGTTGACAGTTTCCCAGTGCTCAGAAAGAAATGCAGTATTTAAATGTGTTAAACATAACTCTAAGTTAAAAGCTTGTTGATTATTTTCCACCCAAAATGCTGACTGTTTCTTGGTGATTTCCACTGCTATTTAGTAGCATAACTGCAGGGGCATTAAAATGAGATTGCCCATACACCCCTACTCTACAGAACCAAAAATGAAGCTGTGTTCATGAATACACTAATCCTATGATTAACTGCAACATGGTTTACTGAGTAAACCAATTTGCCCAGGGTCAGACCAGACCCTGAATCACAAAATAGCCACCTGCATTTTAGTCCAGCATATTGTGACATAAGCTTGTGTTAGCATCCCGTGGATAGTAACAAGAGGAGGTTACAGAGGCTGATCCCTCTAGGTCCCTCAAGTAGGGTCTCTAGGTGCTACCCTATAATATCTACTCTTAAAACCTTCCAAAAGGGTATCCGTCTGTAGGCTCCCACCATCACTCGGGAACATATTTTCTCATTGTGCTTTATTCTGTAGGAAGAAAACAGACAATCCTCCTGTTTCATGGACATTTTGCTGAAAGAAGAAATGAGTTATACAGCATGATGATTTATGGGTTTGAAGATTTAAAAAGATGTGGATTAAGTGAGAGGCTGAAGGGAATTGTATAATATCTAAAAGGGAGGAAGAATTACAGAATTTTAATTATCTATTGAAGAGAAGGAAGTCATTATATTTCATAACTTTAATATCTTTCTTTTTCTCTTTTCTTGCACTTTTTTTCTTTCTCTTTGACTTCTCTTTAACTAAAATTCTTAAGAATTTTATACATATAAAAAAGAGAAAATCCTTCTGCTTTCATTCTCTTTTTCTTTTTATAGCATCAGAATTACAAGGGTTGTTAAGCTACTTTCCTGGCAGAATGATATAGCAGTATAATAAGATATAATTGCTTATTATATATATTAAGAGTTAAGCAACCAGTTTAGCCTGAAAAGGAAATGGGAGAAGGAAAAAATGAAGTCAGGATTCCTAAAAACAGCAAGAATCCCACCAACACATACAGGAAGAATAAAATAGGAACAAGAATACTCAAAATAACTGTACTGAATCATCATCATTGTCATCATCTACTTCCACATTTTCCAACATGGCTCTTTCTCCTGATTCACCAGTGCTAATCCAGGATAGGGGTTAGTGGCCTATAACTAATTAAATCCAACCAAAAAAGCTTCCTTTCTCCCATGATGGAAGTTAATAAAGAAAAAGACCAAATATGACTGGATACCTCCCTCTTTACAAACTTACCTGATACAAAGGGGAAAATTTCCTGCAGTTGATTGGCTGCTTCAAATTTTACTTTTGGGGGCTTTGCTGAATTCTGCCTCCTGTTCTGACTGATTGATTATTACTCTAATATCTGAACCTCGGAAATGTTTTTCATCCTTTACTGCAGATGCTAAGGGCAAGAAGGTGCTGACACAATGAGGGGAAGGGACAGAGTAATATAGACTGATTTTGTAAGGATTTGCTTGAATTTAAGTAGGGAACTGGCAGGGAGAGGAAGCAAACAATGATGGAAAAACAGTGGCGGCATGGGCTGGTGGGGTTCATAGAAATGACAGGGAAGGAAGGTTACCCTGCAATATCTGTCTAAAAACTGTCTCCAGCAAATCTGGAATCGGTTTCAGCATTTGGTTTGGTTTGGTTTGATCTGATTCACCCAGACCACAACCCATCCACAGCCACACAATATTGATTCCATTCAAGAAACAAAGCACATTGTTTATCTTGTGCCCATTTTTAGCTATTCTGCATGATACTTTACTTCATCAGATGCATGAAATACCATCATGCACCACTAATTTGATAAAGAAGGGAAGTGCAATTAAAAAGAAACAGAGAGTAATTTCGTTAAGTTAACCTTCAGTCTAAAGATGAACCATACATTGATATAGCAATACAGTATTGGAACATTATGGGCTGTCTGCTCATCTGTTTTAGTCTCCAATCTATAAAAGCTTTTCTCTGTGACCTGATCAAGGGAAACCTGATCTTTAAAATAATCACAACTTATGAAAAAAAATTGCTGTAGTAATTCATAACTTACAGTGCTTGCTTGAGTTTTCAGGCACATTTCAAGCAGCCATTACATTGAAGACTGAACATTGAAGTTCAATGTTCCCATCCCAATTCTGCACAATTTTGTAATCAATGTTCCTATCCCAATTCTGCACAATTTTGTAATCAAATTATCTATTCTGAAGTCTCAGATAACCTGCTATCTGTGATCTTCTCATACTGGAGTATCTAGGTTTGCATGTAAAATAAGTAATTACATTCATCCTAAAATATCTAATTCTGAATCCTTCCCCCCACAGCCCACATAGAGGATGAATGTGGGGATAACATCAAAATCCTTTATTCAAAGATACAAAGCTGAAAATTTCTTGATTTATGAACCCGAGTTTCAGTAGCCTATATGAATCAGGACCATCAAACATAACAGAGTAAGACCTTTGTAAAATTAGAGGAAAACATATCACTGTTAAACAAGTAGGCACATATTCTCCTCTCCCAAGGCAATAATGTTTGGGTAAGACAGATTTTTTTCAGCAAATAGTCAGGATAAACATGTGAACATTATCTTGAGGGGAGGGGGTGGACCTATTTGATTCAAAAACCTCCTTGAGGCTAGCTATCAATAGGTGGATTGGAGAAAAGAAGCATATTCCTTCACCGCATATTCCTTCTCTTCAAACATTTAAGCCATATCTTTGCCATATTTTGCCAGTATATTTTTAAAGCATTTGTTCACACTTTGATGTTCACAACTAGATTGTGTAAAATCATAAAAGGCAACATTTAGCTTATGTAATGAAACTATGATTCAGGCAAAAAGAATTTACTGTTACCTTTAACAGACATTGCTTTTACATTTTGATTTGGTCTTTATTCTCCCTCCCCACCTCCAAACAATGTAACATTTTAACTTTTGGTTTCCCCCCACCCAACAATCTTCGGAAAGGAAGAATGAAGGCCAGTGTTTGCAGAAATGTACAGAGCAATGTCACCTGGAAATGTTTGTTAGCTAGTTTCCAAACATAGAGAGGCACAAATGAAAAGGGAACTCTTAAACTAATTAGAATGCCTGGCTATAAATCTGGATTCCAGAACAAAGGGACTCTAGCGACACCTGGATAAATTACATGACAAGGCAGCTAAAGTTATCCTCTGATTTAAAAAAAGAACTATATTTTTTAAAGCAACATACTCAACATAACACATCTGGAGAAAGTTTGTTGTTGAATAAGCCCTGCAATGCTATCCTCTGAAGAGTTTGATTTTATTTTAATTGCTTGAATTGCCCTATATTCCCATTGTACAACGACTTGAAACAAACATCTGCTGGCATGTTTTTATGAGCCGTCCCATGATTCTTATTACAACAATGAGCATTTTACCCTCATTTCTCACACAAATAACAAAGCAATTTTTTAGTATTCATATTCCAAGAGATAAGTCCAGAAACAAGTCCGGTGAGACAGGTTAGAGCAACATTCTTCCTCTGTTCTCTTTTATTTTTATCTCAGAGGCAAGGATATTTTTTTCCAATTAAGCCACATTTTTCAGCGAGGATAATCTATTAGGGATCATCAGTCAATGGAGGGTTTCACTTTCTAGTGTTCTATTTTCTCTGCTGTGTCTACATCCTTTCTTCCCCACATCCCACTCCATCTGGCTGCCAGAAAAGAAAAATTTTGAGAGAGGTCCATACCATTGCTTTGCAGAGCTTATAAAATTACTTGAAACTGGGCATACAAAATTATGCAAAGGGCCACACACAGCCTTAGACATGTGTTTTACCATCACAAGTATAAATGGAAATTTAAAATAATTATCTTATACATGGTATGACCTTGTCACAGTGAAATGTTTATGGCAGGGCAGAAGGTAGAATTCCATCTTCTTCCAAACATAGTAAAAGAACACTAGAGTGAGAGCAGATTGA
Source organism: Stegonotus admiraltiensis (assembly GCA_032468215.1). Lineage (NCBI taxonomy): Eukaryota > Metazoa > Chordata > Lepidosauria > Squamata > Colubridae > Stegonotus > Stegonotus admiraltiensis. The sequence goes on from JANHZT010003066.1 coordinate 45,862, forward strand.
TGCTACTGGACCAATCCAGTTTTCAAGCACAAATGAGTTAGAAGCTCCCCATTTTTTCACTGCAAAGCAAACCCCATCCATGGATACTATGAGCTTTCATGGATAAACTGAAATATAGGCCAGTAGCCTTTTCCATGTAAAAGGCTGCCAGGTTCTTTAAACAACTTCAAGTCAAGGAAGAAGAAAGCTTTAGTTACTTATCAAGAAACCTGCAGATTTAGCAAATAGGTTTATACCTGTATACTGAGTCCTTGGCAGTCACTGAATTGTAATTATGCTATAGCCTAATCTAGTTATGGGTCTATGCCCAAATCAAACACTGAATTAACTTTCACTCAGGTTTCTGTGTATTTAAGAATATCTATCTAAAGTAAGTTGACAGGACAAATTGCTTGATCAAAAAGAAAGATGTTTCACAACTACTGCATTCAGACAACACATTTCTATTTTTCAATTCTTCTTTGGAGAATGGGCCCATTGTTTGAGTTGAGGATTTTGGAAGCTGACAGGTCAATCTGGTCAACTAAAACAAAAGCTCAGAGAGTCTGAAACTTGATTTCAGTTTACACAAAACCAGATGATCAACCAAGCTGTCCTTAGATATTACATTAGAAATTATCATTGTTCACCACAATCTAAAAATACCATTGGAGTTGTGTGGATCAGCTTCCACATTCCATTGGTTAAAAAGAGGGTAACTGTATGAACATCAAATAATATTAAAACAGGGATTTTATTTGACAATGATTTTTCTTACCCAATGTAATTTTACACATATTTTGGCTCTTAAAAATTACTTCATTCACTATCGTATGGAGAAAGTACAAGGTACTTGATGGATGCTTAGGTGTAACTCCTGAATTGCTTTATATTACTGAGCTCATTGGAAGGACCATCAATCATACTTCATCACTAAGACTTGATTTGTTTAACTAAATTATGCAGAATACACCACAATGTGCTAAACCAAAATGAAGTTCACACAATGTGCTAAACCAAAATGAAGCATTTGCATTGTACTTTAGCACAAAATTTAAAGCAAATCAATATAATCTTCTGTGGTTTTGGTTTCTAATAAATGAAACATCTGTGAGGAAAGGGACAAATGTAGCATATCCAGTCTGAATTATCTCAACAATCTTCTTTCAACAGTAGCTATGAATGCACTTATCTCCAGTACAATGAAAATTAATAAGATTTCTTTGCAGTCCAGTAGCATCTATTAGCAAATAATACTGTTGGACTGCAAAGATGTCTTATTAATTTTCATTGTACTGGAGATAAATGCATTCATAGCTACTGTTGAGGGTATTTATCTCCAGTATAATAAAAGATAATAAGACTTCTTTGCAGCCCAATAATATCCAGTAGCAGATAAAATCAACGGACAATTGATAAAGGAAGGATATACTTGTCAGTGATTTCTCTATATGCAGTTATTAGAAAAGTTTAAAGTGGATAAAATATGTTATGCTTTTGAACAATGTAAGACTGCATTTGAAAGACAATTCTGTACAAATGATGAACAAGATATTGCTAAAATGTATCACTTTTGTTGAAATTTGAGACAGAGGAAGAAAAGTGTATGATAAAACGAGCTAAAAACTTTGGTTATAATATTCAAATGGATCAATAAGTAAATATGTGATTGAAAGGATTAAAATTTACATTATGTCCCAGTCATAAATAAAAATTTTATTAAATAATATACTGATAATATTTGTCACTAGAAAAATTGTACAAAATGTATAATTTTGCACCTCAAATTGTACAAAATTGTACAAAATGTATAAATTTGCACCTCAAATTTATGCTGAAAATATGAATAACATAAAGGGATATTTTATCATGACTGATGGACATGTAAAAAAGCCAAAATGGCTATAGGACTAAATTGACTTCCTTGATTAACATCAAGATTTATGGAAAACTCTCGTAGACTTTTTTGCATGAAACATAAAAAAAGCATTTATGACTTGTGGTTTGATGATTAGGGAAAAAAATCGATAATAGAAAAAACTGAATTTTTTGTAACTTTGTAATTATATGTGTAGCTGCTAAAAATTAAATTGGAAGTTTCTTTCTCTTTCCTTTTTGCACTTTTGTCTTTTGGTCTTTTTCTCTTTATCTTCCTTTTTCTTTCTTTATTCTGTGTTGGTTCTTATCTTCTCTTTAAAACCTTTTATAAAATTTATATAAAAATAGTATCCATTAGTAGTTGTTGAAGAGTTTATTATCAGTAAAAAAAAATCATTTTAAAACAAGCCTAAAGAGTTTATTATATCTCAACCAAGTTCCAGCCTACGATTATACAAAATTTTCTGGGGATAAACCAGTAAGCAACTGAGATTGGGGGGAAAAAGAGGTAATGTTAAACTAAAGAAATCTCCTTTTTTAATTATTTGTGATTCTTGGAAAAGGTCCAAGTTCTTGATTTTAAGCTCAGGTTATTATATAACCACTTCTCTCCCCAGGAAAAAAACCTTCAAATAAGACGATTCAGTGAACTGCCTACAAGAGAATTTCCAATATTAATATTTCAGCAATAACTATATTTCATAATGTACTTTAAGGCTCTGAATTTCATTTCCCACAGACATTTTTATATTTCATTAAATGTCCATACTCCCTCTAGTGTTAGCCTCTTTGATTCCTGAATCCCTTCTGGGAACTAGTAGAGATTTCTTATTTTCCAGTCCTTTTGCCAAAAGCTACAAATACCAAGGGGAGGGTGGCAGGAGGTCATCAGCAGAGCTAATGAAGAGTTAATTCATTTTAAAATAAAGGATGTTTCTTTTAGGATGGGTGCTTCCTATGAAGTTGTGAATTGGATAGTGCAACTATCATTTGTGTTGAGGATAAAACAATTTTGAGTGGAAACAAGTGCTTCCTATTGAAACAGCAACTGCTATTAACAGATGTAGGATTAGAATTATATATTTGTTTCTTCTCTTTATGCATATTCAGAAGGTGTCCATAAAAAGGCATAGAATTTGGCAGAATTGAGTATTATAAATGTCCCCCAATATCATTGGTACAGAAACAAATACTTTGATTTTCTTTTAAAGAAATGTGAGTATAACATTCCAAGCTAAAACTGTTATATAAAAGTTATGGATTTTCCTGAGTAGTAAACTATCCAAGTTCATGCATAGGTAGAATACTTATACAGTATAAACATCAATGTATTTATGTCAGAAAATTATGTCATTGTCAAGCTAAACTATAGTATTTACTATACACATTTGAAGAACAAACTAAAGAAACTTTCTAATTAAGAATGCACAGCTTTCCAATAAAAAATACCAACTATCAGATTAAAATTGGAGACACCATTTGCTTAAACGTTTTAAATATTGTATCCCCTCTTTACCATGTTTATTTCCTGTGCTCAGGAAACCCATGTAACATTCTGTTATAAATGTTAGCTGATTCCAATAAAATATAATTATTTCTATTTTTAAAAAAACAAACTAGTGTAATTTTACATTTTTGACAACACAAGAAATTGTTCAAGCTGTCATGGCAGTTAGGCATACACAGTTCGTTGATACCTATCTGGCAACCATTGCACGCAAAGGAGATGGAAAGAAGAAAAACAAAATAATTCTATTGCTTTAGTTGAGCCCTTACCCACTTTGGCTCTGTCTATCACTCACACTAACTGATTGGAACAGCCTACAAGCCCTGCAAATGAGTGAAATAAAGAGATAAATTGGCCATTCATGAATCCAAGAATAAAGGAAAACGGTGATTGTGTGTACTTAGAAAAGTATTTGTTTGCTTTAAACAGAAGTATATTCATACATACACATGGGCATGGAATTAATATAAATCTAAAAGCATTATTACTTTTATTGTTTTTGATGAACAATTGTGATAATTAGTGAAGGATACAAGCTGATCAGAGATGCTGAATATGGTAGGCTATTTCTTGGTAGGCTCCAAAGTGGATCTTTGGGGAACACAAACATTTAAAAAAGAAAGAAGTGAAAGAAATTAGAGTGAAAACAACATGTCTGCAGGAAGACGATAAATTAATCAGAGTCCTGCATGACAAATTTGTTAGAAGACAAATTAATCTCCCAACAGAATGAAAAGAAAAAGACATAAATTTTAGAAAAAAAGTTATGGAATTCAGCTGGAATACAGTGAGAAGAATTATGTTACAAAGTACCAAAGGAGAGGGTGAAATTACACTAATGGAAAGCACAAAAAGGTTTCTTTGTGGAATGGTGAAATGAGAAGGGGATGAGGAGGAAATGTGTTTATCATAATATACAGTATATTACAGATATTCCTTGATTTATGACCATTATTTTAATAATAATCCAAAATTACAATGGTTGCTTTAGGACTTCTAAACCATTTTTGCTGATTGCAAAATTTTGCACCATTGCCACTACTTCCTAGGAACGTGCGATCACAATCTGGATGTTTGGCAATCTATTTGCACTTATGGCCAGTCGCTGAGTACCCTCCAATCATGTGATCACAATTTGCAAAATTCACTGCTGATTACCCCAGAAAGTCAGTGGGGAATCTGGCAGGGAATCTTGTAAGCGTCTACTGCTTGCTGAAAGGACTCCTTCTCATCTCTGGAGATTGGCTGAAAGAGCTGCCTGCTAGACAATTTCAGCTACACATGAATCTGAAACCCTTGTAGCAGGCAACCCTTTTGCTCTTTTTTTCAGAGTGAAAGGCTGCCTGTCAGAGGATTTCACCTCTTCTTTGGCAGGCAGCTCTTTTGCTCAATTTTTGACCCAGGAGATTGCTTAATGACTGCAGTTGAGACTGCTGGGATTGTTGTCATTGAGCAAAGCAATCATGTGGCATAGAAACATAGCTAAATAGAAAACTGATGGCCAAAAAACACCCAGTGATCCATAGAGTCTACCTTTGAGTTTATTTGGTGATCTGTTTTGTTTTTAATGTATTTATTTATTATTTTTAATTTTTATTTCCACATTTTATGATTTTTTTCACAGATGATAGACATGTGTTTATCCCAAGCAAATTAAACATTTCAGTTAACAACAAATGAAATATTTAATGTATTATACCAGACTTGTCAAACGCATGGCCTACAGGCCAGATTTGGCCCGCGATAGGCCCAGAGTTGTCCTGTGGGGCTGTCCCAGGGATGGCAAGGGACCAGCTCATGCTGCCCTGGACCTGGCCCACCCTGGCCCCACCTACCCATACAGGCATGTTGACCGGGACACACCTACCCCTCCTCTTCTCTTTCTTTTCTTTCTCTTCTTCCTCTTCCCCTCCTCTCTTTCTTTTCTTCCTCCTCTCTTTCTTCCTCCTCCTCCTCCTCCTCCTCTTTTTCCCCTTCCCCTCCTCCTCTCTTTCTTTTCTTCCTCTTCTTCTTCTTCTTCCTCTTCCCCTTCCCCTCCCCCTCCTCCTCCTCTCTTTCTTTTCTTCCTCCTCTTTTTTTCTTCTTCCTCCTCCTCCTCCTCCTCCGCCTTCCCCTTCCCCCCT
>JANHZT010003066.1:59678-71178 GCA_032468215.1 Stegonotus admiraltiensis
GTTCGCCATCACTGCCCTATACCATTTCAGACAAGCTGCTGTCCAGTCTCTTTTTAAAAGCCTCCAGTGATGGAGCAGCCACAACTTCTGGCAGAAGGCAAGCTGTTCCATTGGTTAATTGTTCTCACTGTCAGGAAATTCCTCCTTAGTTCTAAGTTACTTCTCTCCTTGATTAGTTTTCTTTGCTTCTTATCCTGCCTTCTGATACCATGCAGCTTCTAACAAAATCTTGTTTTCCTCTTTGCTCAGACTTCGATCTAGTCAAAGGCCATATTTCATCAATGGGAATTCATGGGGTTGCACAATGCGATAACCTAAATAAGCAAAGTGTAGGGACTGCTCTGGGAGATGAGAGACATATACATTTTATAAATTAATAAATAAACCAAAAATAGATGAGTATATCCAAATCCTTCTTTCTCTTCCTTCAGTCAGTAAAGTATAGACAGATATCTGATTTCAAAACCATAAAAAAGCTAAGGCCACAGGTTACACAACACATTGAAATTAATTATCCCAATATTTATTCAACTCAATGTTTTGGGTTCACATGATAGGATCTTATTTTTCTCTTTCCTAATTTAAAATAAGAACCTCTTTCCATAACATTCTTTTGTCCTGCTTCAAGCAAATTACATTATGCTGATTTTGTATTGACTTGCATTCCACATCAGTGTTTTTTTAATAATGTCAAACCAGAGATTTGTAAGAATCATAAGCTAGTAAGGAAGCACCTGTTCTGTCTCAAAGGAAGGATCCAGGAACAGGATAGATACATGTAGTGGAAACAGGAGACTAGACTACCATCAACTGGGAGTTGGCGATTTAAAGTCTGTCACAAGAAACTACACAAAACCCAACTATAGATAATCCGAACACTAAGATAACTTGGATCTGAACACTAGGACTGGTTAGAAAGTCAGCTTCTCTATTAGGATCAGAAAAAACTCTATCCTTGAAAGACTGAGTTTTTCCTGCCAGCCTGAAAGCAATATGCTTGATTATCCCAGTCACTTCACCCCTATGGCATTCAATTAAAGATCCTTAACAAGAGTTGCATATATATATATAAACACACACATACACACACCAGTAACACACTGAACCATGAACATATTATACTAAATGATGATAATAATATTATTTTTCCACACCAATTATACAGGTCAGGAAGCCAATGTGGGTATGAGACACGTAATAGGTACAATAGATAGCTAGAAGAGCCCAGGTACTTGTTGTAGAGTTAACACAGATATGATAAAAGAATAGAAGAATGCCACTGAAATGAGATGAAAAGGCTTTACAATGAGAACAACTCTTCAGGATGAAACTGAAAGTTGATGAACGAGAGAGGCTAGTCCAAAAGAAGAAGAAAGCAAAAAAGCAAACTTGAAATAAGGAGAGGGATACAAAAATAGTAAATGAAAATCCCTTTATACTAATGTTCCACTTAAATAGAAAAAATAGCAATATATTACTGATATTAATGCAGAAGGTAGCATGTAGCATGTCAGAAGGTAGCATGTATACACACACATAAATATATACACCTACAGACAGACCCACTCTACTTTTTTATAGCTTTCCAGATATGATGGACCAACTTCTATAATTCCAATTTAATCAAAGACTGGGAATCATGGGAGTTAAAAATCCAACCCAATACAGGAAGAGTTAATCTGTACATTCTTCTAACCAGAAGTGCACATTGTTTAGATTGGATGCATGGATACATTCTACACAAGAAATTTTTGTGAATTGCATAATCATATTGCCAAAATTTCATAGATGAGAAATGGAAGCAAAGAAAGTGGGATGCCAGTGAATTAATTGATTTAACTAGATCTATCTTACCGATACATACTGTACAATATATCCATTTATTCATACATAGACAGTATCATTTGTCCACATCCCCAGGTTAATATGACTTCTAATATGCTTTCAAAATAAATTGTCTAACAAAGAAAACTATTTTTCATTGTCTTTTATCTGCTTTTTAAAATCTCACCATCAATTTGTTGACCCTACTTTCTAAATTCAATACAGATTTTTTAATTAACATTTGTAATATATAGAGAGAGAGAAAGAGACAGACACAGTATCTTTATTCCAGAGAAGAGACTGCCAAAAGCCAAGCACTAATGAGTCAAACTTTGGTTTCATGTTACTGCTCGTAGTGTGTGTCACATTCGGTAGTGAAAATTGGGCTCTTCCAGACAGCATGACATAGCCAGTAGTGTGAAGAGACACATCTTTGTATTCCATCATCCTGATGTTCTGCATCTTCAAAGAGTTCAGGAAATACGTTCCTACTGCAGACGGTAATAAAGTCTTGTGGTAAAGTATACAATGGTTTTGAGATCTAATCTGAGCTAAATCACCACTTTGCTATGCTGCTTTAAACCAATTGGCTGACCTCCTCCTACTTATTAAACAGGGGAGAGGAAAGGCTGCAGCAGACAAGAAAAAGCAGCCAGGCTTTCATCAGGGAGTATGGTTTTTTTCCTTTCTTTCTCCTCTTGGTAACTTTGCCTTTTTTCAGTCAAACTGAGCATTTGAATCCTACAGGGAAAAGCAGCCCAGCTTTTTAAAAAATATAGTCAATTAATCCTAAACATGATGTTTTGCTTTCTCCCAGGAGTTGGGGGGGGGAACCCCCAAATTCTCAGCCTCTCTTTACTGAAATCATAGATGGATATAATTTATTTATTAATGGCTCACTTGTTTTTCCCATCATGCAAACACCAAAATAACCCATTTCATCTATGAAATGTGGCTTCTTTGCTAGCAGATATTTCCACTTGAAATATCAAAAAGATCAGAATGCTACTGCAATGTACTATTTCTACATCGCTTCATTTTTATATCCTATACCATACAATCCAACTACAACTACTGAGAAGCACTTAATTTTATACTGAGAATTATACTATTTCATAGGTGTTTTAAAATGTATCTGGGGGGGGGGGATCTCCTTTCCAAAAGCATTGGCAGTATTCTTCCAATTCTCTTCCGTAAGTCTTTTCCATAAGACTTCCAGGTCTTATAATAGGAATTCAAACTTCACACAGAATATCCATATCACTGGTCAGCTATTTTGGCAGACACAAACCACCACACCCTTAAAGCATGAAAAAGAACGGACTGCAGGTTTTATTATATATATTACACAAACATACTGCCAAATGTAGACATGACACTCTTTCAAGACATAATATTGCTTTTATATTTAGTAAAAGTGGCATCTACAACAGGGCCCTTCAGAAGAATATGTATCTAACTCTGCATTGCTAAAGAAATCTTAAGCTAAAGATAGCATTTTCTGAAATTAAGCAGAAAAAGTGTTGTTGTTTCTGATCACAGAGACTCAAACTTGGGACCATGAATGACAAATTAGCGACCTGGCAATAGGAAATTTGAATCTGTAGGTGGATATTGAATTTTCAAACTCAGATATGTTCTACAGCTGACTACAGTACATGCAAAAACAAAAAGGAAGAAAATAATGAGCACATTGTCTACAACAGGTTGCGTCCAAGCCTCCAAATAAAATCCTATCTCCTGCCAACATTTTATAGGAGGACTGACCATAACATTTCTACATAAATTTTAAGAGAAAATTGAGCATTCTTCCTATGTTTGTCCTACAAGGATTATAAACCCAGACTCTAGCTAGTTGTGTTTCTAACTTAACAATGTCCCTTTCATTGCTCTCTCCAGCAAATGCATGGCATGTAATATTGCTCCATCTGCCAACACAGCTACTCAAATCAGATTTCAAGGGCGCCACCTTTTGATAAAACTGAGTTTATGAGAAGAAAAACAGAGAAAGATTTCTTAATGCATAATCTATAGGAAATTTAAGAGATATTCTACAAAATATGCATAATATACAATATATGTGTGTGTGATTGTATATATGAATAATTACTAGAATCACCTGTGGCATTTATATACATTTATGCATTTATAAATGTAGAAATGTGTTATTTCTGCAGGTAAGGGAAAGTTGATTTCCACCGATTAGTTTGAAAGCAACCTTCTATAGTGTTTGCTTCCTTCCTTATATGGAAAGGAGGAAGGGGATGTATCACTTCTTAATAAATCAAATGCCAGGTTCTGAACAACAGCGAAGGCCACCGTCCTCCTCTCTGGCTCCCACTCCTCATTACTCATTTTTCAGCGCAGTGCCACTGAACCATCTTCTCTCCCCCACACACACATCCCACCCCCAATTACAAACGGGGGAAATAAGACAGAGAAATCAACGGCGTGACTGCATTGTAAGTCAGGCAACAAGCACAATTCTCTTCCGAATGCAACAGTAGTTTAAAACAAAAATCCAAGAAGACGGCGGGGTGGGGAGAAACCACTGCTGAAACACACCGCTTGATCTAACTTTCCTCCGGCGGCCCACAGTCATCCTTCTAACCGCGGATAGAAGAGCCCTGACTTCCCTCTCCGTGGTGCTGATAAAGCTAGAGCTCCGCGGCCCCTTTGCCAAAAAGATCGAGACCCCCGCGCGAGTTTCTCTCGCCAAACTAGCCCGGCGTCCGACGCAGCCAGAAACTTTTGTACCGGGGAGAAGACCGAGAAGCCACTGGTGAAGCTCTGCCCGGTTTGCAGAAGGAGACACCCGCCCCCTCCCCGCCGCTCCCCACCTTTCGCCCCTCCCGCTCCCCCGGCCGGCTCGTCGACTTACGCTGCTGTTGTAGCCGGACCAGTGCACCATCGCCTGGTTGTGAGCCGAGTCTCCGTTCAGGGCAAAGGTCGTGCTGGACAGTTTCAAGTCTTCGCCTCCGCCCCCGCGCAGTTTGCCCAGCCGCCCTTCCTCTTTGGAGCCTCTGCCGGGAGTTCGGGCTCTGTGGCCGTCCGGAGAGGAGGCGTCCCAACCCCCTCCTTCTGCCCCGCGCCGGTCCGGCCCGAAGGGTTGCCAATCCTCGCTGCTCCGCCGTCCTCTGGGGCTGCCGGCCGGCGATTCCCCGACAGACACTCCTCCTCCGGGCATCTGTTGCATCTCTGCCCAGACGGAAGGCAAGGAGCTTCCATTGCCTTTCGCCTTATTCCCGAGTTGGTGGGAGCCGCCGCGATCGGGGCTCCGGCGCGCCCTCTCGGTTTCCTTCGGGGGTCCGCCGGTGGTTTTCTCGGGCGTCGAGGGTGCGGTGCCTTGCGCCCTCGCCGGATCGGGATCCTTTCGGGGCGCTCCCATCGCTTCGCCTTCCTGCTCCACGGCCTCTCCCGCTGCACCCCATCCTCCACGGGGATTCTCCCGCAGGGTTTCCCCATCTTCGTCGCCGCTTGGCCCGAGTTTCACTCCCCGAGGAACCTCCAGCGGCGACGGCAACTGTAGCAGCTTAACCCGAAAAGATGTGGGCGATAAAGACGACTGGAAACAAGATCTGCAAGTTATCTCAGCCCCGACAAAAGACCCGGCGCCAAATAAAAGCCATGCCGAGGCGATCCAAGCGACGCAGCAGCCAGAGGACCAGCCAGCCCCTCTCTCCATGCCTTGCAGAGAGTTGGGTATGTATGGTGGGAGGGGTGGGGGGTCCTTTCTAAACGGGAGGGAGTGAGGGAGCGCAGCGGCCAGCAGATTATTATTATTTTGCAGCCAAAGCTTTCTTCTTCTTCCTCCTTTTTTTTTTTCAACCTCTGAGGTTGAGATGCAGGGATTTCGTTTTGGGGGGTTTTGGGATTTTTTTTTCCTTTTAAAAAAAATAACAACAAAAAACAAAAAGTCCTGTAGTTGGATTCTGTTCTTTCACTGTTGCTGGATTTTTCTCTTTCCCTTTTCTTTCTTTTCTTTTCTTTTTCTTTTTTTTTTAAAAAAACGTGCTTTTCAGTGAAACTGTTCACGTTCGAGGATTTGATCAAGTAAGAGGATAGCACCACCAAGGGGAGGAGCTGCTGCTCCCGAGCTAAACGCCACGGATGAAATACACCAGCAATTCACCAACCACGCTGCACTTCCAGCGGAATCCGGCGGTGTGTGCGCGCCCGAGCGGCTGCCTCGGTGCTTAACAGTGCGAGTGTAAGGAAACTACACTGGCGCGCGTGGGCAGGAAAACAACAACAGGCGACGGGAGAAGCCTAGAGGAGAACCACCGCCGGGGATTTTCTCCTCGCTTTCCTGGCGGTGAGAATAGGAAGCGAGCGGCCAATGCCGCTGCCGAGCGAAAGGTCTTCCCCCCTCCCTGTTCCTCTCGGGGATTTTCCAACCGCTAGAAAAAGGGTCGCCTGTGCTTCCTCCGCACCGCTGACAAATCTCAGCAGAAGCCATTGAAGTAACAGGCGGAGATTTGTGCGTGTGCAAGGGTGAGCCCTAACAGCAGGGAGGAGGGGGAGAGGGCAACAGCGCGACTGGCACTAATCTATTCCAGTTGGATCGGAAGTCACTCCGACGGATCAATAGTAGCAGGCGCAGGATCTCAGCTCTAGGTTTGGGAACTTGTAAGAGCAGCCGTAGAAAAAACGGCTTATTCCCGTGGACCATCTCTTCTCAAGCTGGGCGGGCGGGCAGGCAGGTAGGCAGTGCCATCGCGTTTACTTGGAAGCAAGCCATCTTGAGAACTAGGGGCTTTAGCCTCCCATTTGTATGAGGGTGTAGCCTTCCCTTGGGAGAGTTCCATTGCCTGCTAGTCCTAATCCCTTACCCCCAGCGGTTGCCTCTGGACCACTCAGGAAGCATCAGAAAGCCAAGGCTTGAGATGGTAGGCATCTCAACCTGGAATGGCAAGGAAATCAAAGGAGCTGGAAAGTTGGCCATCACTTCCATAGAGAGATCTAGGAATAGGTAAAGATAGAGGTATATTCCTAAGAAGTCTTACTTTTAAAAATGAGTGCTAAGCAACAGTGGAAGTACTGATAGTTTCATGGAAATTATCTCAGCCCAAAATTCGAAAATATTGCAAGTGGATTTCCCAAGTTGTTGCACAGAGAAGTTATGGGTGGGGCAAAATGAGACCAGATCATTTTTGCTTTAGCTGTGTAATACTTTATCACCTGAACATCCAGGATCATAGTCCTACTGAGATGTACCAGTATCTCAAAAACAAGCAAATTCCTTTCAGAGGAGGAAACTCAAAGAATTGAGCCTGGACAGGCTTGTAGGAAAAGAAACAAAGTCAACCCACAAATTTCTACTGGAGCCTCCTGTAGTCTCTGGGAAGCCAGGATTATTTGGATGCTATTGACAAGCTAATAAAATTTTCATTATGAGGATTTCTTACTGTCACGCTGCTTGTTTTGCTTTACACTAAGCTACAAAGTTAATGTTATGCCAATTCATTATCCCTTCCTGTAGCAATGATTGATTCTGCATTTCTCTCTTACTACCCACCCCGTTCTTTCATGGATTGATTTACATTTTCAACTAGACCGATCGGGGATTTTAACTAGGAAACATTCCTAAACACTGAACAGATGTAAACTAACAAGTGAGAACAAATTATTTAACACAACTTCTTGGAAGTAAATCTGGAGTGGAGTGAAATCCTCACCATCTGCAAGAGAAAGTGATGACAAGTCATTTCCACTATACTTTGTGGTGACAATAAAGAGGCAAGCACCAGAATTGGATGAAATACTCTACAGTCTTTATTTAACATAAGATGAGCCTAAATAAGGGACGGAGATCAGAAAGGGCCAACATTCCTTATATTCCAGGGATCTTACTAGAAGACAGGAATGTGTAAAGATTATAGGAAATTGTTTGACACACATTCATCTGTTCCCCTTTTCAAGTTGCAATGAATAAAGAAAAATATGATTTACAAACTGTATACAGGACCAACTGAATAACATATTTATTGAGCATACTAAAATCTAACCTTGGCTGTCTTATAATCAGTGTGTCAATACATGTTTGGGGAAGATGTGATATAAAGATAATCACTCTTAAGACTTCTTGGCAAAGAAGAAACTGGTTTATGTGGGCTGAGACTTTTTATAATATTATCTTTAACCTTCTTTCCACACCTTAACAGATCCTGTTTTTGTGCATATAGCATTCCTTGGTTTTCACAAGATTAGCCTCCATAAAATATAAGCATTCTGCCTGTGAATAGAGATTATCCCAACTTTCTGCACTTTTTCACATATATTGCCACAGCTGGAAAGGAGGATAGCTCCATAAACCTTCCTATCCCTGCTCCAGCTTTGCTCATATGATGAAAGTTCTTCTACCATTAATAAATAATATGGAATTCTCATATCAAAGGCAAAAGACCTCTCAAAACCAGTTGCTAAAGAAGCAGGTGCTTTATTTATTACTGTGCTTCTAAGCCTTCTAGAATGTATTGGTGTTGTTAGAAGCACATTATTGGCCCAAATTAAAATAAATGACCCACCTTAGAGAGCAAACTGGAGATAAAAGGAACTAAGGACTAAGTTCCAAATATCCTATTTATTCATAATCAAACCAACCTGTACATAATGATTATATTACTTTCTCCCAATCAAAATTCTAGGAATACATTTTGCCTTGCTTGAATCTTCTAAGTGGTTTTGGTGGCAGTCCCACAGAATATGTTATAATGGTCCACCTAAGAGGCAATTGACATGACTAGTATATAGCCCTTTTGGCTTCCACCAGTACAAGGTATACAGTAATTTATACAGTATATCAGGTCCAGAAGCATTCCATTTTTTTAAGATTCTCATCCTCTAAGACAGTGCTTCCCAAAGCTAGCCAAATTATCCAAAACTGGGTAAACATGGTTTTTAGTTAGACAAAGACAAACACATTACCCAATCACAATAGGGACATTTAAATTGGTTCAAAGTGTTTTGCTTACATTGGGTCAGAAGGATTTTCTGTTAAGTAATTTTGAGGAATGAACAAAAAAGTTCATTTATTTTAGTTCTCCCCACCCGCAATGTTCTTTTTCTTTCTGTAAACTTGCCCCAGTTCCTACTAAGAGAGAAAAAAAAGTAGAAAGAGTGCATGGAAAAAAGTGAAAGAAAGAGGATGCAAGATGAAAGACAGGACCTGGTGAAGCAGACATAACTGTGGCACTTCAAACTTTGTGGATCATGTGCTGTCTGGGGTTTCCAATCAAATTGTATGGTCATTTTTTTTTCATAAATTCATCTTCCAAAGGCGTGTATCACAGAAACAATAAACAACTAAATAGCAAATAGATTTATACAACTTTGAGGATGCAAGAATAGAGAAACACCAAAGTTAAGAGTATAACTTTTATAAGAAAATATTTTTAAAGAAGATGTTTTGAGGAAAATAAAAGCTTTATTTAGGAAATAATATAGTGACAGGAAAACTTTAACGATTTAATTATATGTACAATTAACAGTCTGTAGATCATTTCTAAGGAAGTGATTTCTGGGGAGGGTAGATTAACAAAGTCACATGGTGGCCACAAGCCCACAATAGACTTTCTCCTTTTCATGGACCTTAAATGCAACACCCATAAAATAGAGTAGGGTTAATTGTGCTTGCAGCCACCTTTTTCACTTTTTCAACCAACCCACAGCCTTTCCGAGAGATGCATCATTTTGGAGAACAAGCAAGTCATGTAAGTAAGTGCCTGTATTGTACAGATCAGAGCCAGAAAGGAGAGAAGACTGAATTGACAGATACCGTAGGGGAAAAAATGATGAAAGCTCTAAGAATAACATCTGTTACATAAAACATGCAAAATGAGTCTTTCAGATAATGTCTAGACCTCCTTTGTTAACAGTCTCCAAATCTACAGCCATTAGTGAACCATTCAGTTGGTTCATAGGTACAGAGAACCAGTACACTCAAAAGTGAATTCAAACAGTACATAGATATAAAGCAAAGGGAAAAGACAACAAAAATAGTAACAGTGTTAGTATAAAGTGAATGGGATTTTATGAGATCATGAGGATCAATTTAATAAAGTGATAGTTCATCCTTGTAAAAATGTGTCTCCTCTTAAAATTCCCTTCAAATGTGCTCCTCTAGTATTTTTTAACTATCTGTTGCTTCTCAAGAGTAGTTATAGTCCCAATGTTTTTGGAATTTACCACTTTGCTGAGATTTTTTATAATAAAAATTAATGTATATTCCAGTGCAATTCCATTTTTCCCTATCTCAAATTATCTAGCAATGCAATTTATTCAAGTCCAAAGGAGACGCACTGATTAACTGCATATAAATATAGCCCCTGTGAAAAACGCAATTGTGTTTATTTGAATGGCTAATTGTCAAATTACTTGGTTAGTTTCTGAAGCATTTACATACAGTAAACAAGAATTCAAAACAGATTACTTCTCAAAAGATAAGCCTAATTTGTGAAAGTGAGTATTTTTTTTATTTCTTGCAGGAATTCTTTCATCCTACCATGAAAAATATCCTGTGAATATTAAGATAATTCCATTATGCATTTCATTGCATATATTATCGTACAACTCTGGAGACAACGTTCTTGCATCTTTAGTTCTGGATGAAATGGCACTGCCCTAGACAGACCCAGTGAGCAATCGGGGGATTCTCCTAGATTCACGGCTCCTCCTTAAAGAGCATGTGGCAGCCTTGGCTAGGAGAGCCTTTGCATAACCTTGGGTAGTGCTTAGTTACTCCCATTTCTGGACTAGAAGCCCTGATCACTGTCACTCATGCTGTTGTATCTTTTCTTTAGATTACTGCAATGCACTCCGCATGGTGCTGCTCCTGAAAACCATTCAGAACTTCAACTGACACACAATGGAACTGCACAGATGGTAAATGGTACTTAGATATACAGCACATGTCACATCACTACTGCGTGAGCTGCATCTGATATGTTTCTAGGTGCAGTTCAAGGTATTAGAGCCGTAGTGGCACAGTAGTTAGAGTGCAGTACTGCAGGCTACTTCTGCTGACTGCCAGTTCGAATCTCACCAGGCTCAAGGTTGACTCAGCCTTCTATCCTTCTGAAATGGGTAAAATAAGGACCCAGATTGTTGGAGGCAATATGCTGACTCTGTAAACCACTTAGAGAGGGCTATAAAGCACTTTGAAGCTGTATATAAGTCTATATACTAATGCTATTAGTTGTCAACTTAAAACAACATGGCTTGGGACTGGGTTACATAAGGGATGGACCTTTTCCAAGAGTCTCTATCCATCTAATTTGATCCAGCAGATTGGGTGGGCTGATCCCATCAGCCAGAGAGTCAGCTGGTGTCAGAGAGTCAGAAGACCTTTTCTGCAGTAGCCCCTACTAACCCAAAGATGCTTTTAAAAGAGGCAACTATAGTTTCTGGTTTATCTTTGAAGATGTTTCACTTCTCATCCAAGAAGCTTCTTCAGCTCTAACTGGATGGTGGGGAATGGAAGGATTTATACCAGGGGTGAAATCCAAAATTTTTCCCTACTGGTTCTGGGGGCGTGGCTTGGTGGGTGTGGCAGGGGAAGGATATTGCAAAATCTCCATTCCCACCCCACTCCAGGAGAAGGATATTGCAAAATTGCAAAAAAAAAAAACCATGGCTTAGGGCCTGGTTACTTGCAGGACCGCATTCTGCCACAAAT
>JANHZT010003066.1:99375-111788 GCA_032468215.1 Stegonotus admiraltiensis
CATAATTCACAAGTTGAATAGAGAAATACTTGGTGATTAATAATCGCCTACTAAACACTGATGCTCTTCTGATGTATGTTTATGACTCAACACATGTTCTTCAGCCCGTGTTAGACTAAATAGCATCCTTTTTGATGACAATAAAAGTGTTTCTTCTTACAGGAGGATTTTCAAGGAATTTGAATCCTATTTTTATATAAGAATTCTAGGAAGTTCAGCAACAAAGGCAATTACATTTAACAGCTATTACATTAATTCTTTTAGATAAGATTTGTAGCAATAAAAGGAGGTGATAGTTACTGGGGTTGCATAAATGTTAAAAAGAGAAATTTAAATGTTTTCTGTCTGTCAGGAAATTCCCTCCTCAGAGGTCTTTCTTCTCCATAAGAGGAAATCATCTATTGATATGAATGGAAAAATCCTTCAAGAAAACCAGCATCTTCACAGAACAGATGTTTATGTACCGTAATTTAGCAGGGGAAAGGATTAAATCCTCAGTTCATGTTTGCTGCAATCCAAAGCAAATAGCATGGATATTTCTCATTATTAGACACAAAAAGATGCTGTTTATATTTTTTAAAATAGCATACTATATTTAAATGTTTCTTCTCATCTTGGCTCCTAACCCAACTAACTTTAGGAAGATGTTGTATGAATATTAAAAAAAAATGATTCTTCCTAAGAGGTTAGGAAGGCAATGCAAACCTGTACAAAGTCCCATTCAGCAAATCTTGAATGTTTTTTTTTTAAGTGCAGAGCAAATCTGGAATCAAGTTACTGTCTCAGAAGAGTTAAAAATAATGAATTGGTTCTTATAATCCACCAACTTCTCTTCAAATACCCAATGTGAATTGTTTGATAAGCAAGACATTTTACCCCTTGCTGGTTGTTAGCTGCATATATTGTAAATTTCTATTTTAAAAAGATCTATGGGATAGTCTCTGGTACTCCCTTGTGTTCATGTCTAATTAATAAGGACAGCAACAGAAGACTGAAAGCACACTTGGATCAAATGAGGACTCTATAGGGAAGGCTCTTGGTAGTTTAAATCTTTGAAAATGTTGAACATTCAAGGATGTTTCATATCTTAAAATGCAGTGATTATTGAGAGTAAATATATAATTAGTGACAGTGCTTTTGAGGAACATAGTGAAGGACTACCCATACATGTATCACCTGGTGTTAAGGTCAAAAGAGATTTCAGAACAGACATAGTTCAGCAGTTCAAGTCTCAGCAGCTCAAGGTTGACTCAGCCTTCCATCCTTCTGATGTCAGTAATATGAGAACCCAGATTGTTGGGGGCAATATGCTGACTCTGTAAACCACTTAGAGGGGGCTGTAAAGCACTGTGGAGTGGTATATAAGTCTAAGTGCTATTGCTATTGCTATTTATTGATAATTATATGATAGTTACAGCATCTTGAGCTGACCACATAACATCGCATATTATAATTAGGAAAAATAAGGAAGGAAACTATAAACACCAAAGCAGCGTACATAGTATACCCATAAAGTAGTAGGAGGGCATTCCGAGGATGATACTGAAGCTTCTTCAGCTCTGACTAGATGGTAGGGAATGGAAGGATTTATATGACCTGAAGAAGCTTCTTGGATAAGAAGTGAAATGTCTTCAAAGAAAAACAAGAAAGTCCAGTTGCCTCTTGAAAAAGCACTTTTGGGACAAATGTCCATAGACATTTAGTTATGCACTTTGGGATGAATACCCCTCAAATGGTGAGGGAGTATGAATGGATTTCCAGAAAAATTGTAGACTACAGGAACTTCAGTTTGAGCTGCAGACGACACAGACTCATCCCCAGCAGCCTGCACCTGTGTTCAACAGTGAAGGAATACCGGGCAGAAAACATCCTGCAGAAAGGACAGTTCCACAACACAGTCCTTTCAGCAGTTTCAAGAAGACTCCTCACCCATTTACACTACTCAGGTAACCCTGAGGGCTGAGACAAACTTCCAAGTAACCTTAGCAACCCTCTAAATGAATGCAAACGACCAGCTGTCTGCAAGGGATATAAATTCTTTCATTTCCCACCATCTAATCTGAGCTGAAGAAGCTTCTTGGATGAGAAGTGAAACATCTTCAAAGAAAACCAAGGAAGTTCAGTTACCTCTTGAAAAAGCACCTTTGAGAAAAAGTTAAAAGTACAGTGCTTAACTGTTTTCAGAAATGTTCCACTTCCATTTTGTCTCTTTAGCAATTGGAACACATTCAGCTAAACATATTACTAGCAAGATCAATGTGATTTGTTTATCTATTTTTTCATCTTGGCTCTCGTTACGCTTTTTACAACCTCAAAAGCCAACTGTGAACGTCATCCAAAAAATATTGATCACTGCAACCTAAGAGAATGGAGGCCTATGGTTTCATTAGTCTCTTCAGTATTCTAACTCTTTGTTCATAATACAATCAACAATTAAAGTCTACCTTGAGGCAAGCTCACTTTCTGTTTACTATGTACATATGCCCATCTTTTTTTCCCTAAGATTTACATAAGTAGGTTGCCACTGCCTTGCTCTAAAATGTATTTCTAGCTTCCCAATCTAGTCTGCTTCCCTTAAGGTATGGTGGTAGTCTGCCATCCAAGTTAAACAAAATTGAGGATTTTTAGCCTGTTTTTAATCAGCCAAGGTCAACTAAGTCTTTTGAAACTGGGAAAGCATATTGAACTTGGGCATGCTGACAAAAGTGTAGCTCCATATTTCACCTTCAAATATTGATCTTTACGTCTATTTTTAGATATGGAAAAATACAGAAAATAGTACATAGAATGCCTATGCAACAGAGGCTAAAATTATATGTATGTGTCTCAGATAATTTTTTTCTTTCATTTTTGCATCCTAATTTAACTCTATTTTCAAGAGGACCTGGAAATGAAATGAATATTGCATAATGCTCAGATTAGAGTTTTAACAACCAACATTGGTGAAGAACTAGGAGGAAGGATGCAAATTATATTTGAATGAAATTTATTAAATGAAAAAACCCAAACACTGTATCTAGTGGTATATATATATATAATATATTGCAAAAGCAATATATTAAAACATATCCCATTAAATCTGATGTATATTGCCAATTTTTAAAATTAATATTACCAACTCATTCAAACATGAAATCTGAATTGGTTTTAAATGCTAATTTAAGACAAAAATTAATTAGATACACATATACAAAGATATAAAAATATTTTATCATAGGCATTTTAACCCTCAAAAAAACCCCTTAGATATTGTATCACTTTATTCAACAGAAGATAATATTCAGAAGGTAGCATAGATTTGTCAACTTTGTCAACAACTTAGCTACAAAGATTAGCACCAAAGTTCTTGAAATTACACAGCAAAAAACTTTACAATTTGAGCTATAAAGTCAGCCAGACAGACCAGGACTAAAAGCCTGAGAAATATAATTACTCCAAAGGAAGACCCTGAGTTTAAAAAGATAACCTCCTTAAAAGGAAGATTAGACAGGATGAAAAAAGATTATAAATAGACAAACAAAAACATGTACACTTTCCAATTTTCTTGCTTTGCTAATTCCTTCTGAAACCAATCCAGAATATATTTTCCCTGATATATACTGCGTGCGATACATTTTTATGTGTTTGCACTCCAAATTATAGAAGGGCTAGGGCACAACAACAACCCTTAATACTAACCGAATTAATGACTACTAACTGAAATTAATCGTCTGTAAAACAAGGCAGCCAGTTTGTAAAATTAATTGATCTACCATTTACATATACACACAATTTCCCCACACATAAATTATCATCTTTCACACACTGTTTGCAAAACTGTGGGCTCAACAAGCCTGACTCTCTGCGTGCTTACGCTGCATGTAAACTGGAGTGGAAAGAAGTGAGGAGGTATTTTTCATATTGAGCAGTATTTCCTTTTATTTGTAAAAAAAGAAAGAAGAAATTGATCATATATGCCTTGTGCTGAGCTGCAAGTACAAGGAACATTATGCCTGTGTGAATGAATACATGCCATTAATTCAGTTTAGCAACTGTACAGGCAGATTTTCTCCAAGATATCTGTCTTTTAACCTGATCTTTTACCTCTCTTATTGATGGATAGTTGCTTTTGCAATCAAGTCTATCCACCTTGCTACTGGTTGTCCTCTTCTTGTATTTCCTTCTACTTTTTCAGTATCATGGATCTCGCAAGGATTACTTTTTAAATAATGTGCCCATAATATAGTAGCCTCAAGATGGCCATTTGTTCCTTAAGCAAGATCACCGGATTGATTTGTTCTATAATTGAACAGTTTGTTTTCCTGGCTATGGACATCTTAGGAGTATTCGCCAATACGAGACTTCAAACATCAGTACTCACCTTCTTTGAAGTTCAACTTTTACATCCCTTTTACATCCCTAAAGTGTCACAGGAAAAACCAGTGTTTGTACAATTCTAATCTTTGCTGACATAATCATATTGTGACATCTGAATAATTTTTCCAAGGCTTTCATTGATATCCACCACAGTGATAGTCTGTGGCAGAATAACAGAATTGGAAGGGACCTTGGAGATCTTCTAGTCCAACCCCCTGCTCAGCTCTATTCTGGTTGATCTCATCTTGAAAACTTCCAGTGTTGGAGCATCCACAACTTCTGGAGGCAAGTCATTCCACTGGTTAATTATTCTAATTGTCAAAAAATGTCTCCTTAGTTCTAGGTTGCTTTTCTCCTTAATTAATTTCCATCCATTGTTTCCTGTCTTGTCCTCAGGTGCTTTGGAGAACAGGTTGACTCCCTCTTCTTTGTAACAGACCCTGAGATATCACTACTATCATGTCATTCCTAGTATTTCTTTTCATTAAACTAGGCATACCCAATTCCAGCACTGTTCTTATGTTTTGGCCTCCAGTCCTCTAATCATCTTTGTTGCTCTTTACTCTTTCTAGAGTTTCAATATCTTTTTTTACACAGTGGCAGTGGTGGGTTGTCCCCGGTTCACACTGGTTCTATAGAACCGGTAGTAAAACCAGCAGGAGGCTCCGCCCACTGACCTCAGCGTCATCAAAACGCTTCCGTGCTTGCGCAGAAGAGTGCACGTGGGAGCAAAGCAAACACACACACGCAGCCCCGCTGCAAACCGGTAGTAAAGGTAAGTAGAACCCACCCCTGCACAGTGGCGACCAAAATTGGATGCAGTATTGCAAGTATGTTCTTACCAAGGCATTATAGTGTGATATTACTACTTCACATGCTCTTGATTCTATCCCTCTGTTAATGCCGCCTAGAACTGTATTGGCTTTTTTGGCATTGCAACATATTGCTGGCTCAGATTTAAGTGATTATCCACTAGTACTCCACGATCCCTGTCACAATACTACTATAGAGCCAGGTACCACCTATACTATATCTATGCATTTGGATTTTTTTGCCTAAGTGCAGAATCTTACTTTTTTTCACCATTGAATTTCGTTTTGTTAGTTAGCACCCAATGTTCAAGTCTGTCAAGATCCTTCTGTATCTTAAGCCTATCTTCTGCAATGTTGGCTGTCGCTGCCAACTTGGTGGTGTCTTCAAATTTGATGAGTTCCCCATCTATTCCCTCATCTATGGCATATTTCCTGACTGTTGGCTTTTATGGTTGATCCTTGATTCTAAAAGGCAAAGCTATCCCACTCTTCATGGTCAGTTCTAAGGTTGGTTGCTATATCTGTTGTAATTACTTTGGCCTTTATATTTAATCATAGTCCACTTTTTTTCACTGTGCTCCTTAACTTTCAATACTAGAGATTGCAAAAAATTTGCATTTTCAACTATAAGAGTAACTGCATCAGCCTTGTGTAATTGTTTATTTATTTATTAAACATATGGCCACCCAATATATGGCCACCCAATCTAGGCATGACTCAGGTTGATTACAATCAATAAAATATACATCATAATCAAAACAACATTTTGCACATAGTGCAAACAGCTACCTTATCAAAATAAGGTCACACAGTACCCAGGCTAATACTTGTGGAAAGAACCAGAATCTTTAGTAGCTTATGAAAGGCTAGCAAAGGCTTCAGTAGCATACGAAGTGCAGGGGCCATGACACAGAAGTCACACTTCCAGATCCAAATAGATGGCTTTGCTCTCCACTCCTGAATAAACAGAAGAAATTGGAGACAAGTAGTTCTCCAATAACCCAATCTTATGCCATAAGGGCATTATAGGCAATGAGCACCTAGAACTGCATCCAGATGATCATTGAAACTTCTGAGTCAATATAGTTTACAGAGAAACATTATGTAGCTAAACCAAGCCACACTGAATTCTATTGCATTCTGTATTGGCTGAAACTTTCAAGCAGTCTTCAGGAGCAGACCTACATAGAGCACATTGCAATACTCCAAATGGGAAATACAGGTAGTCCTTAACTTCAACATTTCATTTACTGATTGTGAAGTTACAACAGCACTGAAAAAAGTGACATGATCATTTTCCACATTTATGACCATTTCAGCATTTCCATGGTCATGTGATCAAAATTCAGATGCTTGGCAACTGACTCGTATTTATGATGGTTGCAGTGTCCCAGTGTCCTGGGGACATGTCATTATCTTTTGTGACCTTCTGACAAGTAAAATCAAGAGGAAGCCAGATTCACTTAACAACCATGTGATTAACTAAACAACCGCAGTGATTCATTTAACAACCATGTCAAGAAAGGTCATAAAATCGGGCAAAATTCACTTAACAACTGTCTCACATAGTAACAGAAAATTGGGCTCAATTGTGGTTGTAAGTCAAGGGCTACCTGTAATCAAAGCAAGAAAGACTGTAAGCCAGACTTTGTAGCCCAGGGACAGATAGAACTAATGCACAAGATGGCCCAACAGACCTAGTTACTGTTACTGTTCTGTAGATGTGTGTTCAGGGATGGTATTCAGCAGGTTCTGACCAGTTCTGGAGAACCAGTAGCAGAAATTTTGAGTAGTTTGGAGAACCAGTAAATACCACCTCAGACTGGCCCCGCCCCCATCTATTCTCTGCTTCCTGAGTACCAGCTGATTGAGAGGAAATAAGGATTTTGCAGTAACCTTCCCCTGGAGTGGGGAGGGAATCGAGATTTTACAGTATCCTTCCCCTGCTACACCTACCAAGCCATGCCCACCAAGCCACGCCCACCAAGCCACGCCCACAGAACAGGTAGTAAAAAAATTTGAATCCCACTACTGTGTGTGTTGATAGTTCTGTCACCACCAGACAAATTTTACATTGCTGAACTTTGTATTATCTTTATTTGTTGGAGAAGGGGCATTTACTCACTTCCTATACTATTTGGGATAGTCCATGGCCGTTTCTGGTTGCTATCTATAATAACGTCAGAATTAACTTTTTCACTGTTTACATTCTCTTGCAGCACTAATCAAGATCAGATTTTTCTTGTTATAATTATCTTCCACTTTATCCCAAAGCCTTTCGCATATCTGTCAGCCAGACTATTCCTTGATATTAATTTTAGTTCTTTTTTTAAGAAGAGTAGTAAACCAAGTTCAGAAATGATTTGACTGCTGAGTATAGAGAAGAATTTGCACTTAGCTGAAGTATCAGGAGCATTTTCTTCTGTTTCCCCCAAAGCACACTTCCAGTCCAGGAACTTGTTAGTCAAACCAACTGACAAGTGGCTAAATCCTGTATCCATCAATACCAAGTACCTAATTATACTTACCCAACCCTGCCTTCGCCTATATTAGGGAGATTGATGGATGTTGGTGGATCCACCTATACTTTTCTTTAATTTGGCTTTCAATTAATACTTTCAATGAATATAACAGTGCCTACTGACAGCCTCATTACCAATCATTTATTCTGTCATATTTTTCTGCTGGTTCAAGGAATAGAAGGCAACATTTAATTTAGCCATGAGGGGAAAAAATGTATTTATTGTATCCAACTTTAAAAAATCAATGGCATGGCTATATTTTATATGTCTTTCTAGCCGTTCATTTCCAGCCTTGGACATGTATGTTTTCAGTCTCATTTTTTTTTTCAAAAAGACTTTTCAGCTTGTTTTTTGCATAATTTTCAGACAACAGCCTATCCAATGCTTTTGCTCTAAACTATCTGCAGAGTGCAGAGAAGATTGGACAACCATTTGACTGAAATGGTTTGGGTTTCCTGCCTGAGCTAGTTGGACTAGAAGACCTCCAAGGTCCCTTCCAAATCTGTTATTTTGTTCTGTGATTTCTTCATAATAAATGGGTTTTACTTCAGCTAGTATTCCTCTGTAACCACATTCTTGAACAGGCATACCTGTATTATAGCAATTCAAAAATTTCACAGTATGCCTTTTCTCATCTCCAAAATCTCTCCCTTGACTGTACTTCTGAGTCCCATCGGGGTATCTCTTATCACCCAACATAATTTTGAATATGATATGTCTTATGAAGTTCCCTAAAACAAGAAAGAGTGACTGATGGATCTATTTATAGATCCATCAGATTCCAAGTCATAGAAGAACAACACTTGTACATCTGTGTGTTTGAAATATGTATTTATTCTTGAACTTCATGCCTCCTCCTTCATGCCTCCTCCTTCTCCTCCTCCTTATGATAATTGCAAAGAGAAGACACTTCAGTCATCCACCCTCGACTATCACCTCCACATCAGATGTGAAAAATGTTTAAGTACAGAATGGGGTTTTTTTATTGTTTCTAACAAATTTATTCTATGGGCAACAAATTAGCAGATGAAGTGTAGTAATGCAAACTTTCTGAATGTGATGTCCCAGACATGTTAAATTGTAGCTCTCCTCTTTCTCAGCTAGCTTTCTGCCATGCTAATTATGAAATTCAACCCATCTGATTTAATATAGGAGATGCTATGATGAAATATCATTTTAATCTATATTCAGATGACCAATTTATATTCTGTAATAATCCTAATTTGAAAATTGCAAATAAATCTCATTTTCTTAAAGTCATCATCAAGCGAAGGTATTGATACAGATTATCCAATATTAACTTAGATAATATTATTGCTGATCATGTTTTAAAATAAATTATCACAATATGAATTTGCCTTGCCCCAAACTGCAATAAATTGAAACATTTATTGCTTTTACAATCTGGGTCCAGCTATATTACCAGCAGATAAATATTGTTTATCTTCAATAAACTTGAAATAAAAAGCTATCATTTTAAAGAACAGTTTCCTATTATATTACGTGATATTTATTCAACAAAAGAGTTCATGTTAAGCTTATTGGACACGTTAGAGGGTGATTTTTTTAAGTTTGGCTTGCCAACTTCATTATGCTGGAAGTATAGAAGGACTTTTATTATATAGATCTCTCCCACTGTTGCCCACTATTGCTCACTTTGAATTAATATGAAACATGGAGTCACGAAATTCAGTAAGATTTGAAGATGTGACTATACCAAAGATTTAGAAATTATTGCAATACAAAGAACTATGTAGTTGGCAAGCAAATACAGATAATTCTGTTATTAGGAAGTCAGCATGACTATAGAATTTCAGTCTTGTGAAGTCATTTATGAAGTTGAAGATTCTACTAGGACGGAACAGAATCTTTACATCTTTCTCAGGAACTGGAAAGTGGGTGAACAAGTTTAAGAGAATATGTATCCACTGAGAATTTTATTTTCCATGATTTTGTTTGATTTGTGTATTTAAAACGTAAACATTCCATATGATAGTGAATTCTGATGTTTAATTAATCATTGTTATCTATTTTTACTGTCTTTCTATTATGTTTCATTGGAGAACCAAGATTCTAATGTTATCCAAGAGGAGGAAAATGTTTTTAAAATTATCTTCTATTCTTTTTTAAAAAAACAATTTGTAAATTTTCTTATGGATTGTGTGCCATTAACTTGTTTTTGAGTTCTAGAAAACACATAGATTTTCTCCAAAACAATGTATCCTTAACCTGTGGTTTCAAGTCTCCCAACAATGCACTCATTACCACTGTAACTGGGTCATCCTTTCCTTTTACCTTTCCCAACAATGCAGCCTGTTACAGAGACCTGAGTGTTTGCATAAGCCTTAAAGTGTCCAAAAACTTTCTTCTGGGAAATCGCTTTTAATTCCTAATCCTTTGGAAGCCTGCCATTTGCACTTTTGCACACTACATTATTATTTGGAGATGTTGATATCTCCAAAAATGTATGTGATTACATTAGCAATGTGTAAGAAGTTACTACAATATTGGATGCACTATTTGAAATCTCTTTCTTAATTATTTCTAACATATTTGCTCTGAAAGTTCTGAATTATCTATCAGTATTTTTACTGAACTCTACAACCTAATCCCAAGGTTTTCTTACTCCCACTCAGTTATCACTAATTCAGACTTCTTCACAGTATATGTGAAAGGATGACTTTTTGGCTCAAGGCATTTATCTATATTGAACGGCTGTTCTAATTTTTATGTATTTAATTTGAAAATGAGATATATTTGTCTTCTATTTTTATTATTTCTTCCACTACTCACTACTCTCATTTTGGAGAGAATGTAAATTTGGAATCTTGCTATTCAGATAACATGAATTCATATCATTCCATGGTATTTTTATAGTCCAAAATAAATTTATTGCTTATATCAAGTTGTCAAAATATTTTCAGTGTATAGATATATTGGGAATGCAGATGAAAGTCTAGACACTGGTAGCAGAAATTAATTGAGATGAAGAAGTTGGTAGATTACAAGAAAGACTACAGAATGAAAAGGTTAAAAAAAGTTTGTGGTTTAGCTTTCACAGACAGTTGATGATCCTGATGATTACAGGTTTGTGATCAATAATGGAGGATCCTCAGGAAATAAATATAAATCCTTACCCCAATCCTTGTTGACCTATTTTTTATCTGCTCCATTACAAGAACTGCCTATTTTCTCCACTTCATGTTGTTTAACTGATTATTGATTGATAAATTACAATATCTTTTTCTACAGCTTCTAAGTTGACTCAAGTCCTTCTGATGAACAAGTCTTCCACATTAGCTTAGTTCTATGTCCAGACTTGCAATTATTTCTTTTTTAACTTCTGCCAGAGAGTAATTTACTTGAAGTCTAGTGTACAGGCAAATGTACCTGAAAATAAATGCTTTTAAGTTCAATAGGCTTTACTTTCTAGCAAGAATATTTAGGCTCAATGTTCTCAAAAGGCCAATTACTCCTGTTTAATAAATTATGGTTAGTGCTACAATAAAGTATTGAGCTTTACCTTAATTTATTTTTCATTAAGAAATGGTGCCAACAACTAAAGAAGGAAGTGAACAACAGCTACAGGCAAGATCCAAAGCTGTGGTTTAAAGTATATGATGAAAAACAGATCTGAGTTAATGAAAATTTTTAACTATAAAACATGACAGATTGATTGTGCTTCTCAGTAGTGTTATAAATAGAAAAATCAAACTTTTTCTTTAAACATTTTTTTTAAAAAAATGACTGTTCCCTGAATAGCTTCTATATCTCCATGATAATCAATAATAATTTCATAGAACCAGACCCAACAGTTCTGGGGATATGCACTATCTGGATTTCTGAGGAACAAAAGACATATCATGTTAATTATGTGTATATGAAGTTACTGGTTTTTTTAAAAACTTCCAAGTAAGCATGAAAAGTGCAGAGATTTAAATGTCCATCAGATCATCTTATTTCCAAAACTTTTCCTTCCATCTCATAGCATACTTCCTCAAGAACGGGTTAAACGGGAATCCTTTCAGGCTTTGAGCCAAGAGAAAAATGAATGGTATAATTTGCATTGCGCTGATGGCTAAATTCTAATCTGCCTCAGCAATGTACCTTGATACTACTGCTCTTTCAGCATTGTGGCAGGGCAAATTAATGGCAGTAACTTTTGATTCCCCTGGCCCTGTTCCTTCTCCCACTCAGAATCAGCTGGACCAGTTGTAGTCCAAATGAAATACCCAGTTTTGCAACTTTTCTGAAATAGCTTAGTCATTGGAATACAGTTCATTTGTCTTTACTCCTGAATTCAATTAAATCTCTTTTTTCTTTTTCTAGCTTTTCCTTACATGTAGATTATAAAATGCACTAATGAAAAAATAATGGCATAGGCAGACATTTCATACAGAATAATGAGAGAGCAAAATGTATACTAATTATCATTATTAAAATGCAATAGTTAAGAAGCATTGAGTAGGCATGACTAAGGTAGTAAGAAAAGGGATATATCATAAAGGGAAGTTTTGGTGCATGGTATTAGCAGTTTCACTTCATGGTATTATTTCAACCTTAGCTCTTGAGGTAAGAGCAGCAGGATTGTCTTTAAGCCCAAAAATTGTTGACAGGAGGAATTGGATATATTTCAAGAAGATTAACCTAGAGCAGTGGTAGGCAAACTTGGTTCTTTCACACCCTGTGGACTTCAACTCCCAGAATTCCTAAGACAGCCAAG
>JANHZT010003066.1:115064-131359 GCA_032468215.1 Stegonotus admiraltiensis
CAATTAAAATATCCATTTTTAAGATCCAGATTACAATTAAACAGTTAAAATTAGGCCAGCCCAGCTTGTTGGAATAAAAGGGTTTTAAGTGTGCGGCGAAAAATGTGTAAATCCAGGATCCTCCTTATTTCTGGGGGCAATTCGTTCCAGAGGGTAGGTGCCCCCACAGAGAAGGCTCTCCCCCTGGGGGCCACCAGCCGGTATTGTCTGGCTGACGGCACCCTGAGGAGCCCCTCTCTGTAGGAGCATATTGGCCGGTGGGAGGCTGTCGGTAGCAGAAGGCGGTCCTGTAGATACCTAGGTCCTAAGCCATGGAGCACTCTAAAGGTGGTAACCAACACCTTGAATTGGACCCGGAAGACCACTGGAAGCCAGTGCAGCTTGCACAGGAGGGATGTTATATGGGAGCACCACATTGCTCCCATAATCATCTGCACGGCCGCATTCTGGACCAGTTGGAGCTTCCGGGTGTTCTTCAAGGGCAGTGCCATGTAGAGAGCGTTACAGTAGTCCAGGCGGGAAGTGACGAGGGCATGAGTGACTGTGTGCAGGGAGTCCCGATCTAGATAGGGCTGCAACTGGTGAATCAGGTGAACCCAATAGAAAGCCTCCTTGGTCACGGCCACCACATGGTCTTCCAGAGATAGCCGTGCGTCCAGGAGGATGCCCAAGTTGCGAGCCCCATCCTTGGGGGCCAACGATTCGCCTCCAATAGTCAGTGATGGCAAGAGCTGACTATATCGGAGTGCCGGGAGCCACAGCCACTCGGTCTTGGAGAGGTTGAGCCTGAGCTTGTTTCTCCCCATCCAGATCCACACAGCTTCCAGACACTGGGACATCACGGCAAGGGCATCATTGGTGTGGTCTGGGGTGGAAATGTACAGCTAAGTGTCATCAGCGTACTTATGGAAACTCACCCCAAAGCCACGGATGATTTCCAAACTAAAAGAATGATCCAGATTTGGATGAATGAGCTGATCTGTAATAGGCAATCCTCAAAGTGTATTTTGAGAATTTTGCTGAATATCACAAAAGGTCTTACAAGTGTAACATCTTGAAGAGCTCTTTAATACTTGCCCTGTCATTGACTATTGCCTATGGAATAACCTGGCAATTATTTTAGGAAGAAGTATAGAGAAAAAGGACTAGATTAAAAATGATACTTTTAAAAGAAAAATTCCAATTCTAAGCAGTGTGATTCATCATGCCAGATTTGATAAAGATGTTATAAATTTAGAGTTACAGTTAGAGCATTGACATCATCATTAATGCCATTCCTAGATAATGTGTGGCCTAATGTAGAACCTTTACCTCATGACCATGACACCCATGGACCAATCTTTAAAAAGTATATGAGGCAAACCACAAATCTTGGCTTTCGTCACACCTTCTATGTTCCAGCCCCAAGACAGTCTATAATTGTTTGAAGGTCCCATCCCATTCCATTCATGTTGGAGGCACCATTTCAGGACCTTCTGGGTTGAAAGGGTTAGCTGGTGACATCGCCATTGATGAGGGAGACGCCCATGGCAGCTCCTTTCATCTCATAAAGGAACTGAAGAAATGATGGTAACTTGCCACACAACAGCAATTGGGTCTGTTACTCAAACGTGGGCTTGCTAACCTCCAACCCAGTGCACTCCTTGTTTGAAGGTGTATCTTAACGAAACCATTTTTTTTTCAAAGCCAGTCTGCTGTTGGGACTGACTAAGGCTAAATATTCCATTAGAAAATGGGAGCAGTCCTCTTATATTGCAAAAATGTGTCAGGTGGCTAGAGGCAGAGGTAGAGGTGGAGGCAGGAAGAGAGCCCTTGGGAGGCTGGGACTCCCAGACCTCCAACTGGCTTATTTCAGGACTGCCCTCTCCTATCCAGCCACAGGCTTCCATGACCATTTCTGCTTTAGCTGCTGAAGAAATTCCTGGTAACTAAACATTTTTGTTTTCTCAGGGAAAATTCTATTTGAGCAAAGTAAAAACAAAACAAAGCATGCATCTTATCCTACCTCTGATTCTTTTGCCTGCATTCTTCTCACCTTCTCTCCTTGAATAATGTTGCTGCTGCTGTTGCTTTTCTAAGAAGCTGTTCCACTCTACAAAGGCAGCACTATCAATAGCTCTTCAGGTGCTTCTCCTGTCCCAGGGGGCAGAAAAGGGGGCTACTGCAGGGCCAGGGAAAGCATATTGCCAGGGATACAGCTGGAGCCTTTTGCAAAATGTCTCACCTTTTTGTCACAGTGCTGCTTAACCACCCTGAGAACTAAGTACACTTCTTTTTTTCTCCTTTCTTACCAGGTTTCTAAGAAAGCTGCTTGAAGTAGCATCCTACTCGATGAACTGAAGATAGAAGTTCTGTGTTGTTTGAAGTGATGCTCATGCATTGTGTAAAGGGTAAGAAAAAGAAGAGAAAAGCTTTCCTTTGATTACTCATCTTAATCAATCATTGCTTCAAAAACTCTTAAAACACGTTTTTTCCAGCAATCTTCAAGACCCTTAGGGTGTCTGCAAGAATGCGAGATGGTTATATGATGTTAGGTGATTGTTATTCCGTGATCTTGGCTTTTTATGTTTTTATTTTTATTCATGTTTCTGCGTTTTAAGATTGGTTACGTTGTTTTGATAGTTGCTGTGCTTGCATGTCACTCAGAATTACCTTGTGGGAGATAGGCAGCTATATAAATTTGCTAAATAAATAAAATTATTCCAACCTCACCTCAACCTTTCTTCTAAAATACTCCCTTTTAACAAGATGTGAATGACCCCTTGAAAGCAGAAAGGTTGTTTTGTTCTCAGTTTTAATTTATTTTATTTCAAACCTATATATCCATTGTTTTCTGGAAGGGAAAAGAAGCCCCATACAGCCGTTAATTGGAATCAGCCAATCAGCTTGGATCATCAGTTGTTCATCATGATAAACTATGCTTTTAAAAAGAAGCACACAGAAAGGGGTAGCAAAATTTTATATGAAGTGTATGATTCCTGTAAATAAAAAGTTTGAAACTGTTGTGCTTCAACTAGTGTCAAGAAGAAACCATACAAATTGCTAAGCTCATCTGGCTTGACAGCTGCCTTATTTTGAAAGTACCATTTTTTTAAAAGTGTGCCTCAAATTCTGTACATACAATTGAAGTTGAAAATCCAGTGGCATCTGTCACCAAAAAGGCACCTGGACAGCAAACTCCTGCTTGTGCTCATGTCATTATTCTTTGACATAACTACAAGCTGAAACTTTTGCCCCAATTAGGGGCTTAGAGACCAGGTCAGTTGTCTGAGGTTATATTCCCTAGATACTTCTGACCTCAGAATTCCTCAAGTGTATTACTTTAGATGATTTTGATTAGTTGAGACTGTACTTGAGAAATCCTCACTTACTATCAGATTGTTTGGCCCTTAACTACCTGAGGTTACTTTTACACTACTAATGTTGTGAGATTGAATACAATAATTATCATGGCTTGTATAACAAAGATAATTCTCCTTTTGCTACTCTCAAGTCTAGCCTACAAGTAGAACTGGCTTATGTTTCTGCTCAGTGATCCCAGGTTTTAATCCCTTATTCTATTTCAGCCTTCCCAAACTTGGCCCATGCTGGTTAAGAATCCTAGGAGTAACTATGCGAACACAACTAGAAAATGCCAACGGGGAAGGTTGTTCCATGAGGAAGTGAGAACATGCAAACAGATACAGATCTTTTAATTTACAGCACCAAGAAGATGTTGCAATAAACTACCCTGCATTATTTGTTATTTATAAACAGTTATAAATATAGCATAAATAAACCTTTATTATATTTGCTTACTACTGAATCTGCCAGGGATTCCCTTTGCTTTATAGAACTAACAATTAGGAGTAATATGATTAACACTTCCATGGAAAAAACCAATTAAAAATTAAAATAATACTGAGTCTTAATCCCAAAGGTGTTTTTTCAAGAGCTCAGAACTGAAGAAGCTTCTTGGATAAGAAGTGAAACGTCTTCAAAGAAAAACCAGAAAGTCCAGTTGCCTCTTGAAAAAGCACCTTTGGGACAACTATGATCTGGATGACTGAGAATCTCCATAGACACTGAGTCCTAATGTTAATGGGCAAACAAAAATATAAATCAATAATAGTAGTAGAATAAATTATGATAAATTAATGCCTTCTGGAAGAATTTTGTTTTTGTCATCTTTCAGGATGCAATCAACCTGACTGCTGAGGAAACACTATTCCAAAGAACAGGTCCATAACTCCAGAACAGTGCCTCCTGATTTCAGCGCCCTTTGTTTAATGGAAGAGGTGACAATGGACAATCATACAGTACAGACCAGTTCTGGTTGGAGGAAGGGAGTCTTGAGAGTTCCTAGAAACCAAAGCATATGGGCCATTGCATTTTGCCTTAATTATAGCTTTTGAGGTTGTTTTCGAAGACTGCACTGCAGTAGTTCAGGCAATGAGGGTATAAGTCCCATATTAATCAGCTCCTTCCAAATTTGTATATTTTGTTTTATAAAGAACAATTTATCTACATGTTATAATATCCAGCTGGCATCTCATAAGCATACCCTACAGATTTAGTCTAAGATTTTCCATCTATTCTGCAAGATTATTCATTGCCAAAGCCTTGTTGTTATTGATTGTCTATTTACAAAGGGAAACTGGTGTTTAACAAAAAGACTAGTGATAGGAAATCACTACACATAATGAGAAAGGAAATAGAATCCTACTTAATTCATTCCTGAAGTGGAGAAACACCTGGTCCTCTATGACAGTGTGTTAGATTTCCCTGACATAGCTATTGTAGAACTAACTTATCCTAACCAAAGGAGATTATCATCCAACAGCAGTTTAAGATTTTAAAATGAGACAGAATGTCACATGTAGAACACACTTGCAACACCAACATTTCTTGAAAGATTCTATATAGGATGAGCGATTCCATTTCAAAATCCTCTCCTGGTATTTGTTGTTTGCCAGTAATTGATTATGAGCCATTATCTTAACTCTTAGCAGACAGACAGACACACAGACAGACAGACAATAGGATATGCTGGATTCAAGGGATTGGTCTCTACAATAGGCAGATATATCTAACCAAGATAAAATAGCCAATTATATTTACAGATAGTCTTTGACTTACAACTGGTCACTTAGCGACCATTTGAAGTTATGATGGATCCCATCCCCACAAGGAATGTACAACTTGGTTTCAAAGTTGTGACAGCTGGAGCCCCTCCCTGGAGTTACATGACCACATTTTTGGCATTCAGGAACCGGACTGCATTTATGGCCATTTGCAATGTTCCACAGTCACATAACCGTGATTGATGTCATTTTTACTGAAAACCAGGATTTACTTCCAGTTTTCTGCAGAAGCATTCCATAGTGAACAATGGTTCACCTAACAACTGATGCATAAAAGCTCATAAAATCAGGTCTGGCCTTGTGATGATCCACTTTACAACCGTCACAATTTACAATCGTAATAGGCTCGTAATTTGAGAACTACCACTACAAGCAGAACATTATTCCCATGAAAATTGCCTGTCTTTGGTGTCAGAAAAAGAAATTGGAGCAATTTTTCATGAATAGTAGTTATTTAATCCATTCTGATAGGATGTAATTGTTGAATATGTTATGGAAATATATACAAACTGCCACCTATAACAAAGACACAGTAGTAAGAGGCATATAACCTGTTCTTTGCCATTCAAGTATATCAGGGTAGGGATGTCAAAAATAGCCACCATCTTGATTTTCTTGACTCCTGTGAATGCCCCCAGTGTTCAACTGTTTTTCTACTACTGTATCTTCCACTCTTTTTCTCAGATAATGTCTCTGGAATGCCACAAGATAAAAACTTTGAATTATGTGTTCAGGGGAAAACGTATGAGAAGGGGACAAAGATTTCTATATTCTTCACCTGATACTTGCCTACACAGAATCATTCCTATCCAGGTCAACCAATAGTATCATTACCATAATTTGTGTGTGATATTCTTCTCGTTCCTGGTACTCCCCATTTCAGTCTCCCCTTTTCAGCAAGAAATTTGGGGAACCAAAGCTGAACATCTTCAGTATGATTTTACTACATTTGCTTGTATGTATGTTCCTATGTTGGCTAGGAATTCCTATTATAATCCCAGCACACCTGTATGGCATCCAATTGAGGTAGGTTAGTATAAGATATTAAGCTTCATTCTAAGAGAGAAGGGAAGGTCTTTGAAACAGAATTGGAGGCATCATTACAACTGTTAGAGGATTTTTAAAAACATGTGGCCTCCAAGTGGATTTATGATCTATTTTTTAGTATGTCTGTGTTCTTTTGCTCGCCTTGGCTTTAGCTCACCCTTATGAATCAATAACTACCAAATATCCTGCTGACCCTATTACAGGTCAAGTTGATAGAGTTATGAGACACTGTATCTGATTCCTGATGCCTGCCATCTCTGCTAGATGCCTTGGTTCTTTTGCAGTTCTTTGTTCTTTTTGCATAACATATTAAATGTTGCAGCTTTTTGTTCTCTCTTCATTTATCCTATGTTCTCTGTTCTTTTTCGTGTGTACTGATTTAAAGATCTGTAATAGTTTTCTTCCACTTTGTATTTTTTGGTTGGCGACTCACAGTATTCAGAACTTGCGATCTATGCACATAGACTTTTGGACTGAGGACTCACACAGAGATCATGTTCTGAATCAGCTTAATTGCTAACATCAAAATTCCTTCCAAAGTACTTTCATGTATCTATTGGACTTGGGACTTTCGTTTTATTTGGATTGTATAAAAATATGCAAGATACAGTATGTTGTTTTTACTCTGGTATTTTTTTGTATTTTATTCATTCTCTTTTTCTTCTTTATTCATGCTTTTAAATATACCCATGCTCCTGTGTGTATCTTTTCTGGGAAATGTTGACAGTTAAACCTTCTAGGGAACACTTTAGATGACAGGCTGTGTTCATCAGAAAGAGCAATAACTTTTTGTGCATGTTCAGTGCTAATTATATCTATTACTATTCTTACACAGATCATCATCATTACCACACAATAATCATATGAAACAAAGTGATGGAGGATGCAATTCAAAAATACCCTTACCAGTACATATTCTAGGGGCCTGTAGTCTCAGAGAATATATTTTGGATGGACTATTATTGAGTTTATACTGTAAGCACCCCTTGGAGGCTCAATATGATTTTAAATTTTCTATTCCTAGGATGATGGTGTCTTGCTACTCATATTCATAGCTCACTAAAGCCAACATGCCTTGCTATTATATGGCTGTGTCTTGTTAGACACATCAAGTTTCCGCCCAAGTTTTCAGCTGATAGGCAGTTTGGAAAAAATGTTTAAATTAATTCCAGCAGGATATATGATGGCCTTGTGGCAACTATTACTGTTCCCAAGTTGCCCATGAATTGCCTGAAGGGCAATGCCATCTTAACATTTCTGCAGGGAAAGCTGAGCAAGGAAAGCTTGGTATGTTTCTTAAAATAATGAGAACAAAATTGGGAGGGGGGATAAAACACATTTGAAAAACTCACCTTGTTTCTGGTTCATTGTGTATGCTTCAAATGTCAACAAAAATACATTGTGTGCTTACAGAAAAGGCACTTCCACCCCCATCCCCACGCCTTATTAATTGAGTAAATCAATACCAGAACTGTATATGGAGAAATTCAATATGTGTCAACTCCTGGCATGAATCCATACCAAGGAAAGACTTGACTAGCCTCTCTGTTCCTTCCTAAGCATAATCAAGCACCTGCAACAAAAGGTTTTGCCATCCTTTTTCTTAATCTCTTTCTGTCCCTGTGAAGGCAGAAAATACACAAGCCTTAAGCCAGGTAGGCAAGAAACAAATTGACTGTGGAGAAGACTAACAGGCAAAACCAAAAACCCTCCTGCAACAATACATAAGCTACAACCCTATGCCCATTTCCTTGGGAGTAAGGCTTTTTGAACAGCATGGGACTTGCTTTTGACACAGGAATAAAACTCTTCTCTTTTACAACTAGTCCAGACATTTCTTTTCCATATTTTTTCCAATATTTCCAATGGAAATATTATAAGGGAATAAAAAGAGCCATATTTGATTGCAGCATTACAGTTTCCAATGGAAGTGCCTCCTTTTCAGTCTAAGGAACTACTATTTGCAACTGTAGAGCCACAGGGGACTCTCAGTATTTACAGGGGTTATATTATTGTATAGTATTGTTGATAAGGAAAATTCAGATAATAAGATCTTGAGTTTGTGGAAATTGAGGGGTTAGGGTCCCTCTAACTAACTCATGGTATTTGTACTTGAGGGAGGATGCAATTTGTGAGAACTGTGCTTGGAAGCTTCAGAGGAAAGAGTAGATCTAGTGGCTGGCTTCATCCCAAGATGAAGGAGGCAGGCTGAAGAAGGAGTTCCTGCCAATAGAAAGATAAAAGTCTGCAGAGCTGCAGCAATTCAAACCGGGATCAATTTCTGCACTTAATGCCGTAAGACACAGGAGTGCTCCAAGATATATATCACAAAGAGAGTGTTGCAGATACTATAATGTGGGTCCTTTTACCCAGCTAATATTATTGAATAACAGTTTACTCCACTCAAGCATTTATTTGGATTATTACCTCTGATGCCACTGCTGTTTTTGAAGCTCCACCAGGGTTGAAGATTTTGGAAGAATTAGTTAAAGCAATACTTTATTTTTTTTACAGGAAGTCATGAAACCAATATTAATAATTTATGTGAGAATAATGAGCTTGAACGTCTCTTCTGGTAAACCAGTGATAACATTTTTAAAGAATGGACTATTAGCTTCTTTTGATCTTAAAATAAGATCAGCACAACAGAAAATATTCTATGCAGATTGGCCATCTCCAAGAATGTTTAATAAGTATCTGTGATTTTCCCCTAGCTGTTGGAAATGGAATTCAGGGATGAAACATATGGATTTGTCTTTTCCTTATGATCCTTCATGCTGAAAACAGTAGGTTGGTTAATGTGGGTTTAAACTGATTTTTGTGTGTTAAAGTGTTTCTGTTCTTCTTGGCTATTTCATCAAAACATGGAATGGCATTCTCATTGTTATATTTTTAAGTCTTGCTGGAAAACCTTTTTATTATTATTTCTACCCAGAATATTAACTGTGCAGTTAGTAATAACTGAATAAAGGAGTTGTCCTATATAGCTTGATTGGATGCACATTGGATCTGCCTGAAAAATTATGGGAGATTTGATAATAAAAGTTTACATACTTAACTCTCCTCCTATATCAATGATTGCATCCAGCCTGGTTATTTTTATATGGTGCCCATGAATACAAAACTTTGATAGACAATTTGACTCACTTTTTTTTTCCCATTCTTCCTCATTTAAAAAAAAATAGAGGTCCTAGAGGAGGAGGAAATATTTTACGGATAAAAACTAGCTGTATGTTATTTTACATACAAAAGCATACCAGATAAGGTGAGGGAAAGACATTGTATTTTATTTCAGTCTTTTTCTTGGAGTTTTAAATTTGCCTACTGAGGAACAGATATTGCTCACAGCTATGCCTGATCTAGCTCTGAACTGATCCCTTTGTGCAGCTGCTAAGGAGAATCAGAAAGCTTCGCAAAACTCAGGGCTGCTGATTTGGGAAGAAGTTCTTTTCTTCTGAATTAAAATTCAATTATTTTTATTGGCAGGACTATATTGCTGGAAGGGTAGA
Organism: Stegonotus admiraltiensis; assembly: GCA_032468215.1. Classification (NCBI taxonomy): domain Eukaryota; kingdom Metazoa; phylum Chordata; class Lepidosauria; order Squamata; family Colubridae; genus Stegonotus; species Stegonotus admiraltiensis. The sequence continues at coordinate 124,744 of JANHZT010003066.1, forward strand.
TTTAAAAGCAATGCATCGTTTCCTTGTTCTTTATTTGGCATCCTGAAAGATTACTTAACTGATCTTTTCATAACACTTGAATCTTACAACAGCTTTGCTGCCACAATCCCCCATTTAAAAGCCAGTGAATTCACTCTAAGAAAAATGGCATTTTCTTAGTTACTTGGTGTTTAAAAGACACCCAGTATTTAAGGTACCCAGCATTTAAAATCTGGCTTCTGTAGAGATTATGCTAGCAAAGGCAAAGGCAAAATGTCACTAGGTACAAATGACTTCACTACATTTCTTCACTAAATTAAATTTGGAAACAAAGGAATTAAGTGAATAATTTCTCCAAATTTCTCCAGGAAAAGGAGAAAATATCCAAGAATTGCTCAAGGACAAGGTTCTTTCTGAAGGACAAAGGCATAGCAATGGTACAGAAAAAGAGAGGTTGCAAGAGGGAGAGAACCAGAGAGGTAATTACTCTAAGCCGTTTCAGGTAGGGAAAAATAATTCCCTTGGGAAACTTGGATTGGGAACCTAGATTACCATCTTTTTTATTCCTTGCTATGTTCATTATTCACTGTTGTAAAATAGCTTCCTCAATAGCCTTTTTCAAATAGCTATTACAGAAACATCCAATATCCAAGACTTCTATATAAATTCATACAGATAACCTTCCTACCATCATTACAATATTTTCAGAGGAAACCATTCCCACAATTTAGCTAAGAGACCATGGCACAATGGAGAGATACGCAAATATATGTTGGTGGCCGCTGAGTAACAGCACAATACTTTTGCCTGGAATACTCTGCTAACTAGAGTATAATTGGTTAGTGACAATTTTATAAAAACTGAATGGCACTTATTGTATTTATAAAATAATACATATTTACACTTATGAAATAATATATACTACTATGGCACGGTTCACAAACCAATAACAGCAAGATAGAGAAAGCATGTGAGCACGGGCATCTGGAATTGTTTCTGTCCCTTAATAATAGCTTCACTCTGGATCAAATAAATAGGACAGAGAAGGTTTTTCCCACAGGAGGTTACAGAGGGGATTTCCCCTGAACTACTTGCTCCGTGGCATGAGGCTGTAGCTTATTTTGGAGCACTTTCTTTTGCTAACTTCTCTCACTACATCAAATTTGGTACTATTCAGTAAAGATTCTGGAGAGTTAACCTCCTGACAGACTGAAATTATCCCAAAATGCTTAATTTATTTCCAGTATTTCAATGGATTGGAACAAATAATGTAGGGAAATTGTGCAGAGTGTGCCAAACTGCATATCCCAGGGGAATGCATTGGGGGAATTATTTTCCTGGAAAGTTTTTCTCCGTAACCCACAGCCTGATACAATCTATTTTTAATTCATTGTTTTCTTGGCTTTCACTACTATCCTAAATTTGTTTCTACTATGTTCAATTTTCATAGAGTTATCCTGCTGATAGACAGATGGTCAGAGTCCCAAGCCCCTTTACATAATATCTTTCCAACATTTCATTTGACTGGAAGAATAAAGAGAACCTACATGAGATCCCTGGCGGTTTTTATAGTTCACTGACGACAAACGTTGCTCTTGAACATTATGATGGTGATTTCCAAAGAAGGTTTCCATCAGGATGGAAAACTTGCCCAAAAAGGTCTTTCTGTTTAGAGAAATAGCAAAGATCGATCCCCAAGGAATCCAATCTCCCAAGTGAAGACCAAAGAATGCTTGTTTACTGTTCATTTGAACGTATACCATGTGGACATAACCAAAATAGAACAATGTGTTTTGATAGATACCAGCTAACCAAATTGCTGGTATAAAAAAACTGCTTTTTTTACCCAGATCCAGAATATTATCCTCCATCTACCTCAGGCCTAACAATAAGGGTCACAGGTTTAATAAAAGTATCCTTCAGAATGAAAAGAAAAATGCACTTTAAAAACTAGCAAAGGGACACTTTCTTGTGACCTATCTCCTCCCTTTCAATCATTCCTTTGCTGTTGGAAATTATTCATTTGTATTATGTCAACAATTATGCAAGCGCTTCAACTATTAAGGAAATGGCCTGTTCTTTATTTAGTCACTGGTAATTACATAAGTGTCTCTTGATCCACCTATTGGAATGCAAGATCTTCTCTTTCTTTTTGAACAAACAAGACATCAATTGAAGAGGTTAAGGATCTTGAATTATGAATTATTATCTTATTGAACACAAAAGACACAGTATTTCTCATCCAGTTTGGACAGAGATATTCAGGCTTTGTGGGGATTTAACAAGGCAAGAATAAGGATAACAAAAGGAATTGTTACCTATGGAGAATATTACATGAACACGTTTGTAATATCTCTTTTAGCCTTTATAATCCACCTTTCTGTCGTGACACAGTTTCCTGTGACGTAAAAATGAAATGAAGAACATTTTATTTATGTTTTAGAATAAAAAAAAGAACTGGTTTTTAGCTCCTGACATATCAGAATAATCACCTATCACTTCTACTGATCTAATTTATTTGATTTCCAGTTTCAGTGGTTATACAGCAAAACAAAATATAATCAAAATTGCAACTGATATTGATGTAATAACAATGTTGTTGGTTCTGCACTGATAGCTCTAGAAGAGGCAGAAATAAACAACAAAAAGCTAATTAAAATTTTGATTTTAGAAAGTTATAAATCGATTAAGGGTCCAGATAAATTTAAAGTAAGACTTTGGAATTAATTATAAAAAATGATTTCAGTGGGTACCTGGGATCTTTGTACTTGGGATAGCCAGGAAAATGATTGAAGTCTGGGAAACGGGATCCTTGTCAGTCAACAGGAGTGCTGATTTACCACCAGTTTAATGGGTACTTAGGAGCCGAGGGCTTGGCAGCGCAAGGAAACAGTAGCCAACAACTTCATAGCTGACCATCAACACCCCAATCAACAACTAAAAAGCCACATGCAACCAGGCACCACATAAATACTATGCATATGTAGAATAGCCCAAAGCACACATTCTGGTAGAAAGAAGTTCCCTGAGGATGGGCTCCAGCATGAATCTGAAAGCTTGGAAGATTAAACCTCTAGTTCCGCTGACCGATCAATATTGGATCCTGCAACATTAACCTGGGACATGTATATCTGCCTTCATTCATGGAAGACATACTTCTTGATCTCTTAGATTAAGTTCTCTCATATTTTTAATCTGGCAAGTAGAAGACTGAAAACAGATACCTTAATATTAGTTTTGACCTGCTCAATGATTCTTCCATTGATTTTCCAATTAATTGTAGATTTTACAGCACTCTCTTGAGAATACTAAATTCTCAACTACCTGTCTTTTCAAATAATTAATTTCAAAGTATTCAATAAAATAACATAACTTTAAGGCAATTACGCATGTCCATTCAAGAATTACAGATAGAAGGGCCAGGCCATCAGCATAGAGAATAGAAATGGGGGATGAAGATGGGCAAAAAATGTAGAATGGAATTCTGGGTTAGTAAAGTCTTCAACTTCATTAATATACAAATTAATTAATAATGGAAAAAGAATACACGTTTGTTTAACAGCTTTTTGAATGAGTATAGGTTGACTCATCATTGTTATTTTTCTTAACTTGCACAGTAGCACTGACATGCAGTGTTTTTATTAATTTGAGGATACAGTGAGCAATCAATATAACAGCCAATTTCCTCCAGATTCTGTCACACAGTATTGAGACAAAGGAAACCCTTGAATCTATAAAGGCAACAGAGATGGTTTCTTTCAATGAACTAGGGTATTTCTCAGCTATGTGATGTAGGGTTATCCATTGTTCAGTATCTAGACCTGATACTGGCTACTAAGGGGCCAGGATTTTTCTGATAGGATCCAATCCAATAATTTGTGATGCAGGTAGACCTCATTAGGTAATCACAATTAGGACCAACTTGGTTGTTAAGTGAAGCGGACTCTAAGTGAAACCACAACCATGCTTATAATCTTAATTCAATTTTCTTTTGCTTTACAGACCTGCAAAAGTTGTAAATGGGAGAAATGGTCATTGTTGCTTTTTAATCACCATGGTAGCTGAGAATGGTTACTAAATGTGTACTAAACAAGGACTTCCTATACAAGAATCAGATATATAATTATAATATACATAAGTCAAAGTCCCATGTATAGCCATAATATACATAAGTCAAAGTTCCATGTATAGCCATAAAAAGACAGGCTCACGTGGATGACCATATCCCCCTAATCTGAACATCACCATCTCTATTTTGCTTATCTAGGGTTTTTTATGTGAAATAATTTTCATTTCTGTATTGTTTTTGTAGTTGTTACTACTACTTTAGTAGTTGTTACTTTTATGGTGAATTTTTAATTTGTATCTTTTCTATATAACCCACCAAATTTTGCACTGACATTTAAATATAATACACAGACCGATGATAGAGAGATAGAGAATAGATATATATATAGAGAGAGACAGACAGACAGACAGACAGACAGACAGACAGACAGACAGACAGACAGACAGACATGATAGAAATGAAAGATATAGATAATAGATACAGGCTGAGCAAGATACAGGTAGAGATGATAGGAATAGGGATGGAGAGAAAGAGAGAGAGAAAGAGAGAGAAATCCAAATTTATTGTCAGAAGATAACTTTGACAGACACCTCCAGATAACATTGCCAAGACTATAACGGCTGAAATTATTTTTAAATCAGAACATCAGATAACCTTTGGAAGCTGCTCAGATAGACTGAGAATGAGACATCTACTTGTCTGAACTATTAAAAGGAGGATATGGTACAGGAAAATCAGATTTGCAAGATGCTGTTATAGTCGTGTCAGTCCCACTAGGTAGGCCTGACATGGAATCAGCTCCACATATTGTCTACAACTTCTTTTACTGAAATTGACTATAATAATGGTAAAATAATATTAAAAACAATCCATTGTGGTGCTGTGCAAGCTCTATTTAAAGGCCAATAATTCATTTCTTTCAAATAAAAATGAGATCTGGAAGTCCCTGCAGCTCAGTGAAGGACAAACTCATTCATGGCTCACCGCCTAAACAACCTGCAGGAATCTCCTACAAACTGGCATATGATTAAATGCAGCTAACAACCCCAAAGCGAGCCACAAAAGCATAGGTCATGTAACCTCTGTTCCAGTAAGAACAGGACTATTGACATTATCATTGGCCCAGTGTCACATGGCCATTCCTAGAATGCTCATATAAATACACAATCATCGGGATCAGGAATATTGTCAAAGTGTGAAATGTTGGAAGAGGATGCTGCCATATAGCAAGCTGGTCCTGCAGCTGCTCCTTTGGATTTTCATGATGCTTTGCATGTAACCATTCCCAACAAAAATATAAATGTTCAATAAAAAAAGCTAAAAGTGCATGTAACCAATAGTTGACAGCACATAGTCAAACAAGAAGGCTAACAGGAAGCAGGAAATCACTTAAAGTTTGTCAAGCTCAAGCCAAATCCAGACTTCAATCTATGGTCTGAAATCTGGAAGTTTCTTGCTGTGCTGATTATTTTAAAAATCATCTTTTTGACACTTTTTGCCAGGTATATCACTAGTTTTGGTGCTCCTGAGGCTTCAGGTTGATAGCAATCTAGTGGATTTAGTTAGTAAACTAGTGATTACATAGATAACTAGACAGTAATCTAGTGATCTAATGAATATGGATCTGCCCAGTAACTCCTTAACAATGTGTGGTGGGGGGATTAGAAAAACCAAAACCCAAAGACTAATCTCAAGAAGACCGTGTGGCTTTCTCTCTTTCATACTTCTGTACAAAGTGACCCTCACAGCAGCACTTTCTGGGAAAAGAAAAGTATAGCCTGGCCTCTTTGTTTTTTTCATTGCTAGAATTAGATTGCTCATCTTATTATACCTTATAAAACAGCTCTTCAAGGAGAGAATTGATTTTCAATACCATCTCTTTTTTTAATAGTCGCTGAGATGCATGCTCTCAGCTCCAAACAGTACTGTAATCCCCATGCCTTAGTACACAAGTATTGGATGGTCAGCAGACTGGGAGACTTCCTACCTGAAGTTAAGATCCAATGAATTTATCAAAAATTCTTAGCTGAAATATAAAAGAATTTGACTATTTAAAAAATTTCTTACCTACATTTCAAAGTGATAAAGCATTGATTTCAGGATTATACATATCTTGGAAAATACAATGACTAACATTTTCAAATCCCTAAGAAAAACCAGACAGACTGCAGATTTGTGGAATCAACATATAGATTGCTTTTCCCAAATGTCAACACTAAAATAGAAATTGTTCTCAGATAAAAATTCCATGAAGTTCATTTTTCAGGATGTATACTGAGTGCATCCCCGTGGAAAACCAACTAAAGCTAAAAAGGAGGGAATGACCCCCTAATGCAGAAAAAGATCAGAAATTTGTGTAACATTGGTATAGCAAAGAGGAAAATAATATTTCTGCGGTGAGAAGTTCCTATAAAAAGTTCAAGGTTTTATATGCAGCATTCATGGAATGGTAAAGGTCTCTTCTCTCTTGAAGGCATTTGCCTATTGTTTAGAAATAGTTCACAGAAGCATATCAGTACTGCTAACTATTGGGTAACCCATTCAGATATGCATAGTCGGGGGGGGGGG